>NW_020769430.1:338723-372298 GCF_900518735.1 Pseudonaja textilis
TTATTATTATTATTATTATTATTATTATTATTATTATTATTATTATTATTATTATTATTATTATTTGCTTAAAACCATAAAACCAACAATTAAATCAGTGAAAACTTGAACTGAGGAGGCAAAGTTAAAGCTAGAGTCTTGCCTTAATTGCATAGATTGGAACATTTTTGAAGATTTCTTTGCAGAATTGGATGAACTCACAGATACCATAACATCATATGTTAGTTGTTGTGAAGACCTATGTGTGCCAACCAAATACAAATACAGAGCAACAACAAGCCTTGATTCACAGTTAAACCCAAGGAGCTACATTATGCCAGAGAGGAAGCCTACAGGAAAGGAGATAAAATGCTGGATAATCAGGCCCGAAATGTATTAACAAAAGAGATAAGAGCAGCAAAAATAAGCTACTATCAAAAGCCGAGAAATTAGCTCTCAAAAAATGAACCAACAAATATGTGGAAAACTCTTAAAAATATCAGTGATTACAACAAACTTCTTTTCCATGCTGAAGGGAATTGACAAGTGGCAGATTACCTGACTGTATTTTACTCTAGGTTTGAGAGGAAACCACTGTCAACTATCACCATAATCTCCATTTAAGTGTAGTGAAGTGAAGTTAGCACCCACCCCGCTCCTAGAAAAATGAAATATCCTGGGAAATATTAAAAAGGCAGAATATTTCCCCTAAAAAGAGTAAAGTAGAAACTCAGAGAAGCAGAAACTCACCCCCACCCATTGCTAATGGGCCATTAAGGCCCAGGCCAGAGTATTCTACATAATAAAGGGTCACCCATCTCCAATCTGACCTGGGAAGACTGTATCAGCCAACACTCAGGTGAAGCCATGTGGTCCAGACAAAGCCTACAAAGTTAGCTAAGACCCCCACCCCTGGGAGTCAATATTTCTTACACAGGAATAGGAAACACCAAGGTGGGGCCTAACATAGGTTATATAAGGGTCTCTCAGAATCTTGGTCATCCCTTCTTGACCTTCTCACCTTGAAATATGTGATCATCCTTTCTTTTTCACTTTGGAGCTCCAAGCCATGTGGTCCTGCTGTCCACTATTAAACCATCTTTCCAAATATGTTTCCAGTGTCTTTTTCCCCACTTGGAACTGAACCCAGAAGGATATTTCTTTCAACATAAGGTACGTAAAATACAACAACAGCTAAGTGTCCTCCAACTGACCCCATCCCTTTAAGCCCCCAATCTCTGGTCATCACAGAAAAAGATGTGTGAGATCTATTTCACAGACAAAAGCCTGGAAAAGCACAAGGACAAGACAAGATAACTCCTTCCTTGAAAGCTTATGCTGACCAACTGGCTCTCATCTTCACCTGCATCTTTAATAAATCACTGAAGATATGCTACGTTCCTTCTTGCTTCAATGCTCTTCTATCATCCTGATGCCAAAGAAACCCTCCATCAAGGAGCTGAATGACTACAGGCTAGTTGCTCTGACAACTGTAGCTTTTGAAACATTCATGCTGGCCCACCTTTGAAAGGTTTGTGCTGGCCCACCTGAAAACCATCACAGATCCACTGTTAGATCTTTTGCAATTTGCCTACTGAGCAAATAGATCAGCAACAGAGGTGGTATTCAGCAGGTTCTGACCAGTTCTGGAGACCAGTAGTGGAAATTTTGAGTAGTTTGCAGAACCAGCAAATACTACCTCTGATTGGCTCGTCCCCATCTATTTTCTGCCTCCCGAGTCCCAGCTGATTGGGTCTTTTTTTGTTGCCCTGCACAGGAGAACGGAGCTAGAAATCAGGTTAATGGGGTGGGGAGGGAATGGGATTTTGCAGTATCCTTCCCCTGCCATGCCCACCAAGCCACACCAAGCCCAGCAAGCAATGCCCACAGAACTGGTAATAAAAAAATTGAATCCCACCACTGATCAGCAACCATTAATACGGCTCTGCATCACATCCTATGACATCTTGAATCTCCAAAGACCTATGCAAAGGTTCTTTTTATAGATTTCAGCTTGGCATTAAATACCATTATTCCAGATATTCTTCTATCTAAACTGATTTAGCTAGCCATGCTTAACCATACTTGTAAATGGATTGTATCAGATACCCATACAATTATGACAACACCCCCATCCCCCAGGCTGTGTGCTTTCTTCGCTTCTCTTCTCTCTCTATAGCAAAAACTGCATCTTATAGGATCCATTTGTTAAAGTATGAAGTTTGCAGGTGGTACAACAGTGATTGGCAAAAAATAATAATCAGAAAATAAAATACAAGCTGAATAGTCAAGACCTTGTTGATGACCCAAACTCTGTCAAGGACCTTGGAGTACTCATCTCTAAGTACTCATGATTTAAGTGCTAGAACCAACTGTAACTGCATAGCCAAAAAGGCATTAAGAGTTGTTAACCTAAACCTACATAGCTTTTTCTCTGGTAATATCACACTACTAACGAGAGCATACAATACATTTGCTAGACCAATACTCGAATACAGCTCATCAGTCTGGAACCCACATCACGTATCTGATATTAGCATAATTGAGAAAGTCCAGAAATAGTTCACAAGAAGAGTTCTCCACTCCTCTACTCATTGCAGAATACCTTATGCCACCAGACTTGAAATTCTAGACCTAGAAAATCTAGAACTACACCGCCTTTGGTTCAATCTAAGTATAGTATATAAAATTGCAATGTTCTACCTGTCAATGAATACTTCAGCTTCAACCAAAACAATACAAGAGCACATAATAGATACAAACTCAAGGTTAAGTGCACCAAACTTGATTGCAGGAAATACAACTTCAGCAACAAAGTGGTCAATGTCTGGAATACTCTACCTGTCTCTGTGGTTTCTTCCCCAAACCCCAAAAACTTTAACCTTAGACTGTCTACTATTGACCTCACCCCTTTCCTAAGAGGTCTGTAGCGGGCATGCATAAACACACCAATATGCCTACCGTCCCTGTCCTATGTCCTTTTTATTTTTCTTATATGTATCCATTTCATGTATTCATAATTATGTTTATACTTATCCCCATTATCTTAAAACAATTGACAAATAAATAAATAAAAACAATAATATAGGCCTTTGATTATATGGGCCAAGTCTCTACCTCAATTTGTCTGATTTGTTCCCCTTTGCCAGAAAGAATTAAAATACCTACTCTTTTAAAAAGTGTATTTTATGTATGGAATGCATTTGGATGATGCACATTTTTCATAATCATCCCCTACAGATAATTCTCAAATATTTGTTGTTTTCACATTATTATATGACATAAGGAAGAATATGGATTTTTTTCCCCCAAAGAAAAATAGTCTATAATACACTGGGTGAATATAAACATTTGGCTGAAAAAAGGTTACTTTATCAACAAGTTTATTTTCTGCAATCTAGTTGATTTGGACCATGTATATTTTCCATAGTCATTCCCTATAGAAAATTCTTAAATCATTTTTTTTTCATATTGCCCTGTATAATACATATCCTTGGCTGAACAAATGTTTTATTGGATCCTAATTTGACCCTTCCCCCCACCAGCATCCTTCATAAATACTGTTTATCTTGATGGTAAATTTTCTGCCAGGTTTTCTGAAATAATATAACACTATGTCTACCCATTCAAACACACACACACACACACAGAGAAACATATTTACTCTTTGAAATATCTTCAGTGTTAGTTTAGCACTGAGCCGAGCTTTTTTTAGTAGCCCTAAGTCCATGTTAGTGGGAAAAAATGTACTTAGAGCTTTGTTCAGACTTCTTTCAATGTATGCATCAAGTTATGCATTGGCCTTTCAGATTTCTTTGATTGTGTGTGTGCATATGTGTATGTGTGCGTGTGTGTGTTCATATGCATGTTCATGTGCATGTGTGTGTGAATCACAATGTGTTACTTTCCACATTTTAAATATTTAAGTACTTTTGGTCTCTTACAAACCTGATGGCTGAGGTGAACTTGGTGTTCGGTTTTACTTTTTAAATATCCTTTCAGTTTACACAGATCCAATTGTTTGACAATTGTAATTAACACATTCATTTTATTTATTTATTTATTTGTTTGTTTATTTTGTCAAACAATTATTAGATAACAGGTATAAGTATAAACATGGTTATAAATACATGAAATGGATACAAATAAGAAAAAAAAGAAACAATAGGACAGGGATGGTAGGCATGTTTTGGTGTGCTTATTATTGAGATGAGTACTCCAAGGTCCTTGACAAAGTTTTTGTCATCAACAAGGTCTTGACTATTCAGCTTGTATTTTATTTTTTGATTTTTTTTTTTGCCAATATGTAAGATAGAGGATTTATTTGTTGAGATTTGAAGTTGCCATTTGTTTGACCATTCTGACACATAGATGAGGTGTTTTTGAAGGGTAGCAGCATTGTCAGTGGTGTTGAATAGCTTTACATCATCAGCGAAAAGAATTTGCATCAAAATGCATCAACCAGAAAGTAAACTTTCTTCTCTGTGCTGTCATCATTGATTCACATTAACTTTCAGAATGAATTCCCCAGGAACAAAATTTTTAGTCTCTGCTGAACTACTGTAAACAAATTCTGACAAACATATTTTATTCATAATAATATATATCCCGTAGTTGTCACTTGATATACAAGTGCAGAAAAGCCTTTTGATTGTCTGAAAGAGAAAAAGAGAGGAAAGGATGATGTGTAGCATATATGGCCTCATGAGTGGCCAGAAGAACACATTGATTTGAAGGGACCGAAAACTAGAGAAGAAATTCATCTGGAAATAAAATATATGAAGAGAGAAAGTGAGGTGCATGTTTTCATAATTTTACTGATATACTGGATATTGTTCTTAAAACAGAATGGAATTTATTATGTACTCAGTTGTTTATAAAATATTTAAATAATGTATTTATATACTATCCACACCTAATATATTTCTGTAGAGTATTTCTGTAAATATTTCATTATCTCTATTGAGCCCATGTAGTTAATATACCTAGTCTACATAGGTTTATCATGCCAAATAAATGCCACCAACCAAATAACATATCCTGTCTGATGCCTGTAAAATAAATGTATATCTATGTTGGACACTGAATAATTTTGGACAGAGAAGAATACTGTGGAATGTCAAAATATATTACAGTAGAGTACAATTAAGTAATAAGATTGTTATCCTCAATGAATCTCATGATATCCCCTTCCCACAAATTTATCAAGAGCACAACTTAAATGAACAAAAAACAAGGTGTGAAGTACATTCAAAAACATAGAGAAAATTTATGATTATATACACATATACATTCTAGCATTTGCAGTCAGATAGGCAGTTATCTAGTTACCTAGGAAAACATATACAGAAATTCAAAATGATAATTCTCATTGTTTTATAGTTTTCTTTGATATTCTTATATATTTTAATTCAATCCATTTCTTTCTCTTATTCTCTCCTTTCAGAATGAAAAATGATCCCATATATTATACAATATTTAATTGTGTTAGGTCAAGGAGGTGACAGATTCTAGCATTTTCAGCAATTTCTTCTTAACAACATGTAATTTTTGTTTAGAAAATATTGCTAATTATTCAATTTTACTTGCTGAGATATTCTTTAATCACATATTCATCTCATGTGTAGATAAAAATCTTGAAAATATTCTTTGATAATCAACCTCCAATACACATTTTATAACTTTTTCATGTTTCCTCCATCATCAGAAGTATTCATATTCAAATGCAAATGTTATTTTATAAGAAGTTGTGATTTTAATATTTATCTTTTTGTTTTCTTTCAGCTGATGCAATCACTCTTGGTAATGAATTTTAAGAAATGGCAAATCAATCATTCATCACTGAATTTCTGCTCCTTGAATTCTCTGCAGTCCGAGAACTGCAAATTGCACATTTCTGTTTATTTCTGACTTTATATTTAATAACCCTAACAGGAAATATTCTTATAATCTTTGCAGTGGTTTTTGATTACCGTCTCCACACACCCATGTACTTCTTTCTAATGAATTTGGCCATCCAGGACATTGCTTCTGTCTCAGCTCTTATCCCAAAAATTATGCTCAATTATGTATTGAACAACCAATACATTTCTTATTCTGGATGTGTTGCTCAAGTCCTTTTCTTTATCTCCTTTGTAGGATGTGATGTTGCCCTTCTTACAGTCATGGCCTATGATCGCTATGTTGCTATCTGCAACCCTTTGCAATATGAACTGATAATGAATAGAAGAGTTTGCATGCAAATGGTTGGAAGTGTATGGATTGCTGGTTTCCTCTATGGAGGGTTACATACTGGTGGCACTTTTGCATCACCTTTCTGTTCCAATGTTGTCAATCAGTTCTTCTGTGAAATCCCACAGTTACTTAAGCTGGCTTGCTCTGATTCATTCCTAGCTGAAATTGGAGCTCTAATTTTTAGTTCTCTAGTTGTGGTTGGCATCCTTATCTTCATTGTTGCTACCTATGTGCAAATCTTCTCTGCTGTCCTAAGAATTCCTTCTGTTCAAGCGAGGAAAAAGGCATTGTCCACCTGTCTACCACATGTCACTGTTTTCTCTGTTTTTGCAACTGTTGTGTGCTTTGCTTATCTTAGATCCCCACCTCAGAAACCTTCCCATCTGGATTTGGCAATTACTATAATGTACTCCATTATTCCACCCATGCTAAATCCATTAATCTATAGTCTGAGAAATAAAGAAATTAAAAATGCTCTATCAAAGCTGTTACATTTCTGAGATTCTTCTAAGAATATTTTGTTTATGTAGGTGTAGCTATGAATCTATGATTGTTTAGCCATTATATTTGGGAACTGATGTCAAATGTTAATTTCAGCAATAACTGTCAGATATATGTAGAAAAACATGGATAAAACTTTCATAAAAGCATTAATTCTTGAAGAATGTTGCATGCTGGAAGTAAACCTCTCTTCAAATGTATATATACATATATGTATATGCATATGTATCTCTCACTCTCTCCTTCCCCCTCTCCCTCCCTCCCTCTGTCCCACTCCCTCCCTCCCTCCCTCCCTCCCCCCTCTCTCTGTGTGTATACATACATACACTTTTCGGATTGTTCCCCAATAAGAGAGATATTTTTCAGAGGAAATATCTCAATGCTCCCATTTCCTCTCAGTGAGTAAATTATTTGAATCCTTGGTTGAGCTAAAATACTGCTTATAACATGTGAGCTGTCTCATTATAATAACCTCATAAATAAACCTACAGTTTATTAAACCAATAAAAGTGATGCAAGAGCTCTCTTCTCCCACTATCCAGGAAGAAAGACAAAAAAAATAATCACAAATCTAAATCAGAAAGTTTTTAATGACTAATTTCCTAAACTCTCCTTGTGATAAACAAAGTCAGAAAAAGGCACATGCTATTTTGCTATTTAAAATGAAACAATCTGTAAATTGGATAATATGAGCTCTTTGACAAAGATGTTTTGCTTGGTTCTGTCTGTCTTTCTGTCTGTCTGTCTATCTATCTATCTAATTTATTGTCTCTGTCATCACTATATCTTCCCCATCTCTCTCTCTCTCTCTATCTCTCTATCACTACCTATATTTATCTATAAGATCATCTATATTTACAGTGTGTGTGTGTGTGTATAAAACAATCATCTATTATCTGTCTGTCTGTCTGTCCATCACCTATCTGTATCTAGCCATCTATCTATTTATATATTTTTCTATCTAAATATTAAGATTTTTCAGTTCCCTAATATTAATTGAAAATAAGAAAAAACCAATCTGTTGGTTCAAGTTATAATCTTTTATGTCTTTTTCCATTACAGATAAAAACTTCTCTTTCTTCATTGGTTTATCTAAGGTGTACACAAAAGCATCAAAGTATCCCAAGTAACCCCTGGACAAAATGGAGTATCCATCTGTATCTTTTATCTTTTTAATTTAATCTTTATCTTTTTAATCCTTTTGCAAGGATTTTTTTGTTTTGTTTTTTGTTTTATTTTGTTATAAAATAATGGACTGTGGCCATACTTTTTCAAATTGATGTTTCGGGGGGGGGGGGGGGACCCTAAAATTGTTATGAATAGTTTTCCTGCATAGCAATGAAATCTGTCTCCACTAAGCATTAGAACTGCTGGAAATTCAAATACAGCAAGAAAATAGAATCTCAGCATTATTATTTTTTATTGACTTAAGCCTTTTGTATATCTGATCACCTTGTACCAAATTCTGGAAGGCTCTCAATCAAAACTTAAAAACAGCATAAAAACCATATAAAAGCCAACATTAAAAACAAAAACATGGTGGTAAGTCAAGCTTTTGACATGCAGACATTATTTATCCTAACCCAGCCCTTAGTAGAAAAGGCAGGTCTTTAGAGCTTTTCAGATGAGTAGGAGATATAGAGGTCTGCCAAAATTCAAGGGGAATAACGTTTGATAGGGCAGGGGCTGCCATGCTTCCTAGCTCCCACAAGCTAGGAAGCATGTCAGAAGATGATAGAAGTATGCCTATACTTTTTAACCCGGTAGGATCGGTAAATGAACATAAATTGAAATTGTTTGCTAACAATATTGTATCAACAATCACTAAATTTAATTATTGTTTAATAACATTGATGGAACTCATAAAACATTATGATTTAGTGTCATGTTACTGAATTAACAAAGACAAAACAAAATAAAAAATAAAGGAAAAACTGAAACACTGATGTGCAAAATGAATGCAGATGAACCATAAATTGTATGTTGATTAAGAGGCTCTAATGTTATCTTTAACAAGGTAATTCATAGTCTATTTCTTAATTTGCAATACTTTTTCTACTTTTAATTCATTCCAATACTATAATTTAAACAAAAGAATTATGCAAAAAGAGGAAACATTGAAAATGTTGATTGAATTTGAAAATCCTATAGCACATAATAGCAATAGCACTTAGACACATATACCACTTTATAGTGCTTTACAGCCCCCTCTAAGCAGTTTTACAGAGTCAGCATATTGTCCTCAACAATCTGGATACTCATTTTACCCACCTTGGGAGGATGGAAGGCTGAGTCAACCTTTAGCCTGGTGGGATTTGAATTGTCAAAGTTCAGGCAACTGATAATCAGCAGTATTGAACTACATAGCCAAAAAGGCATTAAGAATTGTTAACCTAATCCTATGTAGCTTTTTCTCTAGTAATATCACACTACTAACTAGAGCATACAAAACATTTGATAGACCAATACTCGAATACAGCTCATCAGTCTGGAACCCACATTATGTATTTGATATTAGCACAGTTGAGAAGGTCCAGAAATATTTCACAAGAAGAGTTATCCACTCCTCTACTCACTGCAGAATACCTTATGCCACCAGACTTGAAATGCTAGACCTAGAAAACCTAGAACTATGCTGCCTTCCGTCCAATCTTAGTATATAAAATCATACATTGCAATATCCTACCTGTCAATGAATACTTCAGCTTCAACCAAAACAATACAAGAGCACACAATAGATACAAACTCAAGGTTAATCACACCAAACTTGATTGCAGGAAATACAACTTCAGCAACAGAGTGGTCAATGTCTGAAATACTCTACCTGACTCTGTGGTTTCTTCCCCAAACGCCAAAAACTTTAACCTTAAACTGTCTACTATTGACCTCACCCCTTTCCTAAGAGGTCTGTAGGGGGCATGCATAAGTACACCAACGTGCCTACCATCCCTGTCCTATTGTTTCTTTTATTTTTCTTATGGGTACCCATTTCATGTATTCATAACTATGTATATACTTATATGTATCATCTTGTAAGCGATTGACAAATCAAATAAATAAATAAATAAATAATAAATAAGTAAGAAGCTTTGATTACATGGGCAAAAATTTTACTTTCAAGGTTTGGGGCCCTTCTTTTTTTTTCTGAGGGATTTAAAATTATTAATTTTTTATTTAAAAAATTATCTTGTGTATCTTAGTTTATAGGTAGTCTTGAATTACAGCCACAATTTCTATAACTAAGCGACACATTTGCTAAGTGAATTTTGCTCCATTTTATAATCTTCCTCGTTGTAGATGTGAATCACTGCAGTTGTTAGATTAGTAATATGGTTGTTAAATGAATCTGGTTTTCACATTGACTTTGCCTGTCAGAAGTTGCAAAATGTAATCACATGATCCTGGGTCACTGTAACCATTATAAATATGAATCAATTGCCAAGTTCCTGGATTTTGATCATGTGACCATGGAAACGCTGTAATGGTCATAAGTATAAAAATAGTGATCACTTTTTAAATTGCTATTGTAACTATGAACAGTCACAAACGAACTGTTGTAAGTTGAGGATTACCTGTATTTGGATGATGTGCATTTTTCAGAAATGAGTTTGATTTTAAACTATTTTTTTACATTAATATATGACATGAGTCAGGATGCTTATTGCTTTTAAAAAAAGTTGTGTGGATGGCTAAAAATCTTTGGCTTCCAGATTGGCTTTTCACCAGCATACTTTCATAAGCACTGCTCATCCAGGTCTTTTTTGTATTAAATACACAAACTAAGTTTTTGGAAGTAATATAAAGCTATATGTACTAATTAAAACATAAATTTCTATTTACAATTTTAAATATTTTCAATGTAAATTTTCTATCACATCATTGTTTTCTTTTGTTTGAAATTAAATATTGCATAAAAAATTACAGGAACCTAATTTTATGCTTTTTTTCAGTTGCATCATCTGCTTCCAAGATAAATCAGCATCTAAAATTAACTAAAATAGATCCAAAGCTTTCATAACAGTGATGATAATGTCACACCACTGTGACAAAAGTTCCACAACTTTTGTATATTTTAATTAATTAATTAATTATTTTATTTTTTTATAGCTGCATATCTCAGCAAACAACTCTGGGTGACTCACAATTCAAAATTAACTTATTACAATTAAAATCTTAAAAACATTTTAAAATAATAAAAACAGCAAAAGGCATTAAAACGAAAAATATCTGACTACCTACAAAGCAAGATATCTGGCCTGTTAATACAGTTAGCAGTGGGGCCATGTAGTACCTTAGACTCCAGAGCATAGCCAGGTTTTTAAAAGTTTAAGGAAGGCTAATGGTATTGGGGCCATTCTAATCTCCAAAGGGAAGATGTTTCCACTAAGCAAGGGTTGCTGCTGAAAGAAATGGCCTTCTGGTCTCCATAAAGGACATTATCTGGTGATGGGATTTGCAGCATGCCCATTTTATTTGATCTGGTTGGATGGGTAGAAAAAAAGGTGGTTGAAAAAAAGGCAATAAAATATGATGTGGCAATGCACAAATAAAAGGAATGGAGCATTTATTATACTGTCACAATGTGACTGTTGCAGAGTTTTATAGTCATTTGCAATATACTAGATTTATACCCAAAGATATGCCTGTGGTTCAGAACATGTGAGCTAAGCAATATTTTCTTATTAAAAAAGCAACATTTTCTTTCTAAAAAAATTACAATGTATTACTTTGTACATTTTGATGTTTTAAGTGCTTTAGGTATGTTAAAAAGGTTATAGTTGAGGAGACATTTTTGTTCAGTTTTATCATTTTGTAATATTTGAGCTAATATAGACAATTATTTGACAATTGTAATTAGCAGACACATCAACCAGAAAGTAAACATTTCTATCTCTACTCTCATTATTAATTTGCATTAACTTTCTGAATGAATCTTCCAGGAATAAAGTTTTGGGCTCTGATGAACCATTAAGAACAGGTTTTGACAAACGTAATACTTATATTTATAATAATATGTGTCCCATAGTAACCACTTGATAGACAAATTTGACTGTTTGAAGGAAAAAAAGGAGAGGAGGGGATTGTATGTAGCACATAAGGCTTCATAAGTGAGCAACAGAATCCATTGCTTTGAAATAGAAAGCCAGAGAAGAAAATTCCATCTGAAAATAAAATATAAGAAGAGAGAAAGTAAGATTTATGTTTTAATAATTTTACCGATAAACTGATTATTTTTCTTAGAACAGAATGAAAATAACTTTGTACTCAATTGTTTATAAAATATTTTAATTTATATACCATTAACACCTGATATACTTGTGTGGAGTCTTCCTGTAGATTATTTCATTATCTTTGATGAGGACATATGTTATACCTAATCTATATATATAGGTTTTATTATGTCAAATAAATATCCCCAAACAAATACAGTCTCCTGCCCAGTTATTTGTACTGTGTAGCTGTGCTGATGACTCTGAGCAATTCTGGACAAAGTAAGAATGTTATGGAATGTCAAAACATTTTACCATAGAGTACAGTTAAGTAGTAAGATTGTTATCCTTAATAGATCTCAATGATATCCCCTTCCCTTCCCACAAAATAGCCAACTTAAATAATGAGAAACAAATGAAGAAAAAAGGCCTGATGTAAAATCAAAAATAGAGAAAATTTATGATTTTGTAGATATGTACATTTGAGCGTTGAAATTCAGATGGGTAGTTATCTACCTAGCTAAATAAACATAGACAAAGCTTCAGAATAATAATTCCCATTGCTTTATAGTTTTTTAAAAAATATTTATATATATTTTAATTGAATTCATTTCTTTTTTCTATTACATACATTTCCCATATACTGTACAACATTTACAGTAATTATTAATGTAGTTGAAATAATACTTCTCTACACGATTATGTTAGATCAAGGAGGTTACAGATTCTAGAATTTTCTACATTTTTTCTTAACAAAATGTATTTTCTGATTCAGAAAATATTGTTAATTATTTTATTAGTCATTTGCTAAGATAATCCTTATTCACACATATAAAAATCTTGCATAAAAATATTGAAAACATTCTTTGAAAATCAACCTCCAGTACACATTTTATAACTTTTTTCATGTTTCCTCCATCATCAGAAGTATTCATGTACAAATGCAATTGTTATTTTATAAGAGATTGTGATTTTAATATTTATCTTTTTGTTTTCTTGCAGTTGATTCAATCACTCTTGGTAATGAATTTTAAGAAATGGAAAATAAATCATTCATCTTTGAATTTCTGCTCCTTGAAATTCTCAGCAACACAAGAACTGCAAATTGCACATTTCTGTTTATTTCTGACTTCATATTTAGCAATTTTAACAGGGAATCGTCTTATCATCTCTGCAGTGGTTTTTGATGACCATCTCCACACACCCATGTACTTCTTTCTAATGAATTTGGCTATCCAGGACATTGCTTCTGTCTCAGTTCTAATCCCAAAAATTATGCTCAATTATGTGTTGAACAATAGATGCATTTCTTATTCTGGATGCATTGCTCAGGTCCTTTTCTTTATCTCCTTTGTAGGATGTGATGTTGCCCTTCTTACAGTCATGGCCTATGATCGCTATGTTGCTATCTGCAACCCTTTGCAATATGAACTGATAATGAATAGAAGAGTTTGCATGCAAATGGTTGGAAGTGTATGGATTGCTGGTTTCCTCTATGGAGGGTTACATACTGGTGGCACTTTTGCATCACCTTTCTGTTCCAATGTTGTCAATCAATTCTTCTGTGAAATCCCACAGTTACTTAAGCTGGCTTGCTCTGATTTATTCCTAGCTGAAATTGGAGCTCTAATTTTTAGTTCTCTAGTTGTGGTTGGCATCCTTATCTTCATTGTTGCTACCTATGTGCAAATCTTCTCTGCTGTCCTGAGAATTCTTTCTGTTCAAGCGAGGAAAAAGGCATTGTCCACCTGTCTACCACATGTCACTGTTTTCTCTGTTTTTGCAACTGTTGTGTGCTTTGCTTATCTTAGAAGCCCACCTCAGAAACCTTCCCATCTGGATTTGGCAATCACTATAACATACTCCATTATTCCATCCTTGCTAAATCCATTGATTTATAGCTTGAGAAATAAAGAAATTAAAAATGCTCTATCAAAACTGTTACATTTCTGAGATTCTTCTAAGAATATTTTGTTTATGTAGGTGTAGCTATGAATCTGTCATTATGTATCTTCTATATTAGGAAACTGATGTCAAATTTAATTTCAGTGATAACTGCAAGACATGCATAGATATTTCATAAAATCTTATTAATTTTCTGGAGTGGTGTGCAAGCTTGAAATAAACACCTCTCTTTATGCATATATGTATATAAATGTGTGTATCTGTGTGTCTTATGTTTATATGGGTGTATATGTGTGTGAGTGAGTGTACACAAATGCCCACACACACTCTCTTCATATATGGAGCTTCTAAGTTATCCACTTCATGGTTGTGAACTGAAGAAGCTTCTTGGATAAGAAGTGAAACATCTTCAGGAAAAACAGTTGCCTTTCAAAAAAAACACCACCACCCCTCTCTCTCTCCCTCTCTCCCTCCCTCCTCCCCCCCCTCTCTTTATCTTTATCTCTATCTCTCCATATTTCCCCCAAATAGAATATTTTTTCTTCAGAGAGGACATATCTCAATGCCCTATATCCTCTCAGTTATTTGGACCCTTATTAGAGTTAAAATATTGCTTGTATTACAAGAGCTATTCCACTACTATAACGTTATGGACTCCTACAAGTTCTTGTATCAGTGACCTAAAAATGTTGTATGAGTTCTTTTCTCCCACTACCTAGGAAGAAAGATAAATATTTTAAAAATCACAAGTCTACATCACAAATCTTTAATGTCTAATTTTCTAAATTCATCCTGGAAATAAACAAAACCATTTGAAATGATTTTATTCTGCCATTGGAAATGAAATAATCTTTGATTTAAGAATCATACTTTTAGTTGTTTGAACTATTTGATAAAAATAATTCAACCCTAACTTTCATTCTAATCCTAATTAACATACTGTTCCACTTAATTTTTAATTTGTGTCCCCCCCCACAAAAAAAATCCCAACACAAAGTGATGGAATTATGTATGCCTAACCTGTAACAGAGTATTTAACTTTGATTAGAGGTGATAAAGAATAATAATTTCATGGATAGTTCTTGATTAAAATCAAGGAATGAATCTTGGGGAAGGGAGGCAATAAAGAAGTATATTTTTCATAAAGGGGTTAAGATTTCCTTTACACAGTTCTCTCTTCTGTCCTGTTGAGATCTTAATACTGTTATTTATGTTATTTTGTGATTTATCAGATGAAATAAATCTTGGCTCTTTCAGTGGAATCTGTAGCAGTATGAAGTGATTTCCTCCTTAATAGCACATTTTGCATTTTTATAATTATGACAAATCTGTATTTATCATCATTTTCAGTCTCTCTCTCTCTCTCTCTCTCTCTCTCTCTTTCTCTCTCTCTCTCCGTGTGTGTGTGTGTGTATTATCCCTGTAATATAAACAGTTTAGAGTTACATCAGTGATAAATGCAGCATAAAAGTTAATATATAATAAACAAGCTAGAGGTTTCACATCCTCAAAAGAATAAATTATGTCCAAAAATGTCTACAAATAGGATGAATAAATAATATTATGCTTATTACTTTTAAACACATTCACAAATACAGTGAGAAACATCTAAAGTATGTAGGGAAAAACAATTTGCATATTCTGATCTACAATTTAACAGTCTTTTTCTGCCCATTTCCACAGCATTTAAAAAAAAATCCAGATAACAGATAATCAGAGTTAGAAGGGATCTTGTAGATCATCTAGTCCAACCTCCCACCCAAGCAGGAGACCCTACATCATTTCTGACAAATGACAGTCCAATCTCTTCTTGAAGGTCTCAAGTGATGGCGCTCCCACAACTTCCAAGGGCAAGTTGTTCCATTGGTTTATTGTTCTCACTGTCAGAAAGTTTTTCCTTTTTTCCAGGTTGAATCTCTCTTTGTCTGTTATCTGTTCCTGTGGAAGTGTTTTCATTTAAAATATTAGCATATGTTTCTGGTTCAATATTAAGAAGGAATGCTTGAAATAAATAAAAAAATATTAGGTTAGGTATACTTTCTTCTATGGCATATTTACAATCTGAATTGGGGGCCTATATATACTGTGTGATTATTAAAAAATATTTCTGTAGCTCACTGAATTAAAATCAACAGAGGCAAATTATTGAATAAACATTAGCTATAATGAAAAAGCAATTAATCAAAATATAAGAAACAAATATTTTTCTGTTGTTTAGACTAAAAACTGAATAAAGGTGCTGGCAGTTTATCCTCCTCCTCCTCTTACACTATTTTTCATTTATTCTAGCAGATAGTATTATTTTGAATCATTCTGTATCATTGTAAATTATCCTGAGGAATGCGTATATTATATACTGAGAAACACATAATATAAACTAAAGCATACCCTGCATAAGGAAAAAAAAACTCCCTTAGTTGAAAATCAGAGTTTCAGTAATACAGTACATTGAAGTCTTTTAACTATTTGCTGTTTTGATTCAATGAAAAGGTAGAAGAAACATGGAATACAACACAATCCTTCTATTTTAAAAAGCCTTTTTTCTATAAGTATTACAGAATATGAGGCTGCTTATTATATATTTATTTGAACTATTAATGAACTAAGTATTGTTTATTGGGTACTATATAGCACTGAAATATTTCTACAATAATAGAAAAGGTAATAGTGCCATGGAATGACAAAACTTTAAACATAGTATGTTGGATATAAATATATGGTATTTATGTAGTAAAACCTGAATGGATTTAATACATTTGATTTAATAATCTCTTCAGGAAAATAAAGATAAAGCATTGTGTCTTTCCATTGTTTAAAATAGTGGTAACACTACAAAATAGAACATGGAATAATAATTTTGAAGGTACCTCGGAGGTCTTCTAGAGACCAAACTCCTGCTCAAGCAAGAGAGCCTACATCGTTTGTGACAAATGACAAATTTAACATTAACCACCATGACAAATGGTTGTCCAGTCTCTTTTGAAAGCCTCCAATGATGGAGCACCCACAACTTCTGAAGGCAAGCTGTTCCATTGATTATTGATGTGACTGTTAGGAAATTTCTTCTTAGTTCTGGGATGCTTCTACCCTTGGTTAGTTTCCATGCATTGTTTCTTATCTTGTCTTTTGATGTTTTGGAAAATAGTTTGACCCCATCTTTGTAGGAGTTCTTCAAATATCAGGGCATTATATCATGTTGCCTCTAGTCCTTCTTTCCATTAAACTAAGCATACTCAATTCTTGCAATGATTCTTTATATGTTTAGTCTTCTTTATATGTTTAGTCTCTATTTCTGGAGAACTGGTAGTGGAAATTTTGAGTAGTTCAGAGAACCGGCAAATACCCCCTCTGACTGGAGATTTTACAGTATCCTTCCCCTGCCACGCCCACCAAGCCACATCCACAAACCAGTAGTAAAAAAAATTGAATCCCACCATTGTCCCAAAGAATTTATGTTGCTCTTCTCGGCGCTCTTTCCAGAGTCTCAACAACTTTTTTATATTGTGGTGACCAAAATTGAATGCATCAATCCATTGCTAGTACTAGTACTAATAATGATGGTAGTATTGATGGTGGTAAAATTAGCAGTATTAATTGTATTTCCATATTAACTTTCTAATATACAAGGTAGCTTATGAAAGATGATAGGTAGTTTGAAAGGGTGTCAAACTGGATTTCATTGAGGGCATCAGGATTGTGGATGCCTTGGAGTCCTGGGTTGGTGTGGCCTGGTGGTCATGGCCGACTGGGGGGGACTGCAGGGGAGTGGCCAATTCAACATCACTTGTATTGGGGGTCAGGGCTAGAGTGGGTACTGGGTCCTGACCACTGGAGGAGCATCACTGACTCTCTCATGCTGCATGAAAATCTGCCAGGGGCTCTGGGTGACAGGCACCCAGCCCTTGAGCTCCTGAAGCACCAGAATCTTATGGCCCAGTCCTGCTTCCTCAAGGTAACACCTGGCCATGCTTGCCTCCTCCTCAAGGCTGCTGTCTCTGTGCTTGCTCTCCTTGTGTGGGCTGGGATTTCCAGACTTGGGGAAAATGATGTACAATGGGGCTCCTGCTAGAGGGAGCTGATGCTGCCATTGCTGTTGCTATGAGATGAGGGAAGAGGCAAGTGGCGGGATATTGGCCTGGCTGCAGGGGCCAGAGGTGCATGAGTAGAGGGTGCATGGTATAGCTCTGTGGCTGGGCTCAGGTGGGGCAGAATGGGGAGGGGAGTCCTGGCTTCTCCTTGGATACAGAGGCTCCCACCCTTCCCATCCTGGGTGGGGCAGTAGGAAGGAGATTCATCCCACGTATGGTGGAGCTGGAGAAGGAGATTTGGATGGTGGAGGTGAGCCCTGTGATGGCAGGACCAGTAGCAGGCAAGAGTATAGGTGCAGGAGGAGTCACATGACTCAGCTTACAAGGTGACCACATGGCTGACTGCTCTGTCCCAGATGCAGTGGCTATGAGCAAATAAAAACAAATGGTGGGACAAAGGCAGAGGTATCAGGGAGGGGGCATGTGATTCAGCCTGTCGGGGCAGCCTTGTGTTTGATATGTCTGCATCAGAACATAACCATTCCATACATTTCCTTTACTTCTGCAATAAAATATAATTAATGATGAACAGATACATTTCTCCTTTAATTGAACAGGAGTATGAAAGTTTAAAAGCATTCAGCAGCTAGATGCTGATTTGAGAGAATAATAATCTATACTTAAATAAATATTTGTTGTTAAGTTTTCCATTATTTTATTCAAGCATTAATTTAAAGCATTTATTAAAATACACCAAATTGATAAAATTTGGTCAGATATTGAAGAAATCTTGAAGATCAGCTTCCAGAATGCCATCGTGAATTTCTTGTTCCTCATATTGCAGATCAGTGGATTCAAGACTGGTGGCACAATACAGTAAAACATAGACATCAGGATATCTGATGCTGTTGGGGAGACTCTTAGATTGCTTATTGCTTTATTGGAACATTTATTTTTCTTTGCTTACACAGTGATGTGTAAGGAACTTTGTCTGATTGACTGTTTTAGCCATTTTCCATATATTGCATGTTGTCAATTCATTCATAAATATAAACTGTATTAGATAAGTTGCTTCTATGTACTTTCTTTAAACATTCTGGTATTAGTATCCCCTTTACTTTTATGTTTTTATTAATAATATACTTTTTAAATAATCAAATAATTTAACTGTGTTGTTAACTGACATATTGATATAACTTGGACATTACGAAGTTAAAATGGTATTTAATTAAAAATAGCATAGTGTGTCCTGGTGTTTCAAATATTTAATGCTAAATGAAAAGTACACAGCTTTGTTAATAAATAGATGATCTACATAATAGTGGCAAACATATTTCTATTCTAAGACGTAATCATTATACCTGATGAAAAGTATTAACATTTTAGACTAAAAATCTAATTAAGAAGGAAGTTCAGTACCAAAGCCTGTGGGTTATTTTTTATGGGAAACTGAGGAAGAAACAAAACTCTTCTTCAATGTTAAGATAAATGAGTGTCCTCTCCATTAGCTTTATGCCTCATAATAGTAATCAATCCACTTTTTCTTATCATTTTTGTCTCACAGATATTATAAAGTCTATTTTAAAGTGGCAGCATTTTTGGTAGAGGTGTTTTTCCTTATTACTATTTCTATATCTCTATTTGTATCCTTAGATTCTATTCCTTAGACCAATGTTTCTCAACCTGTTGTCAGGGGACCCCTGGGATATCAGTATCGGAAGTCTACAAAATCTTTAAAAAATGCTATAATATAAATCTTGAGTTAGGTCTTGATGGTTCATGGCCATGGTCTGTGGCCACAAAAGGTACTTGAAGTGGTGTGTGGTGAAGAAAAGGTTGAGAATTGCTGTCTTAGACCAACTGAAGAAAAAAGCAGGGAACAATTGCTCTACATAGCACTTTTTCAGGCTTTGAGTCCCTTTGACTTGTAGAATATAGTTCCTTCACCTTCAGGTGACTTCATGGTCTTACAAACTATTTGTATTAGTAAAAAGATCTCATTGTGCTTCTCAGATTTGCCAGGTTTGGGTTCACTGTTAAACCTGTAATCTTTTGGCCATCTTCTCTGAAACGCAACCTGAATCATTCCCTCAAACCAAATCTGTTTAGCAACTTAAAATTACCCATTCCTTTCTTTCCTTCTTTCCCTAATTTCCAAATTTACAAAAACCAAAGCTGCCTACAATCATTTTAGGTTACTGATTCTTAATAACCTCCATTCTTCCTCTTCACATTGTTGTTTGATAAAATGTATCTATTATTTTCTTCACACTCAATCTCCTTTGTCAACTCTGTGTATCTCCTTTCTTTACAGGAGAAGGAAGATCAGAGGAAAGACTATTATTCATTGTGATCACAGGCTTTTTCTGAAAAACTGAAAGGAACAGAGTATCTATCTGTTTGGGTGTAATGTAACAAATGTTACAAAGCAATGTGTACGGCAGGCTGCCACACATTTTTTTTCTGTTGATTCATAGCTACTCCACACCTTGCATCTCCATTGCACATTTAAAAAGTAAAAAAAAGAAAGAAATTATTTTAAGTTGTTCTCATAGTTTAGAGCATATTTTACACAGCCAGGCTTTACTGCTAAAATAAATCCAATTAAACAGAAATTCCCTAGAGATGGAAGCTATTAAATCTGATTTGATATCAGTCTATTTATGTAAAGCAAAAGGACAAAGATATGGAATATCTTGAAAGTAGAATCTAAAAATAAAATATATGAAGACCAAAAGTAGAATGTATATTTTCATACTTTTACCAATCAAATGTGCATTGTTTTTTGCTCAAAATAAAATAACTACCCTCTGTAATTTGTTGAATATTTAAATAATGTATTTATGTACCATCAATGTCATACAAATGTCTGCATAGTATATTATCTAAGCTGATCTTTTAAATGATTTTTTATAGTGAAAATTTATGCTATCTATGTATCTGACCATCTATCTATAGACATGTATAGCTTCAGGCTGATAATGCTTGTCTTTTCCTAAAAGATTTACTAGATAAAATTGAACTGTATTTTTAAAAATTAAGAATAACAAAGAAAGATGAGAATGATCATACAATGAGCAACTGGTGGGAACATATAATTAGAAATAATAAAATAAAACAGATTAAAATATTATATGGATATGAATACAAACTTATAGCATGCTTGAACTGTATTTTTAAAAATTAAGAATAACAAAGAAAGATGAGAATGATCATACAATGAACAACTGGTGGGAACATATAATTAGAAATAATTAAATAAAACAGATTAAAATATTATGGGGATATTAATACAAACTTATAGCATGCTGGTTTTAATTGCCAATAAGAAAGTTTGCATAATTGTTGTACCTATATCAAGGAATTAAGAAAGCCAGAATTAAATTTATATTTAAATAAATGCATCTACCTACAACAATATAATCTGATTTTTTCCATTCATGTTTACTATATGGTATAAATAAGATATAGATTCATTTCTCCTTTAGAGAAAAAGTGTATGAAATTTAACAACACAGTTGGTATTCAGATGTATTCCTTTATGTAGTATCACAAGGATTTAATCTTAAATACTAATCTAAGACAATAATATTTTTAACTAAATTAATGCTTGTAGAATCTAAGCTGCCTAGGGCTGTAAAAAATGCCAAAACCAAGGCTATATAACATCATTGTAGGTTTTTTTTTTCAATTTCAAAAAGATAAAGCCTAACACACTAATTCAATCCCATTTAATTTATCAAAAGATGGATCACTTTACTTATTGTAACTAAATGGTCAAACTATTTAAAGTATTTATTAAACTACACAAACTGAGAAATATTTGGCAGGTTCTTGAAAGAAATATTGATTATCAGCTTCCTGAATGCCATTTTAAGTTCTTTGTTCCTCATAGTGTAGATCAGTGGATTCATGACTGGGGGCACTACACAGTAAAACATAGAAACCAGGATATCTGATGGTGATGGTGAGCTAGATATGGGTCTCAGGTATGCAAAATTGCCACTTATCAGAAATAGACAAATGACTAGGAGGTGAGGTAAGCAAGTAGAGAAGGCCTTATGCTTTCCATGGGTAGATCGGATCCTCAACACTTCTCTGAAGATCTGAACATAAGAAAAAGTAATTACAGCAAAATAGAAAAAAGCTAAAGTAGAACCAAAGGTTAGAGCCCAGACTACTGCACCATATGAGTCACAGCAAGAGATCTTGAGCAGCTGAGGGATTTCACAAAAGAATTGATTAATGATTCTGGAACCGAAGTTCACTGTAAATAAGTTTCCTGTATAAAGTATTGCATAGAAAAGGCCACCCATCCATACACTAGTTGCCATTTGAATGCAGACAGTTTTTCTCAGTATAGTCTCATAATGCAATGGATTGCAGATGGCTATGTAACGATCATAGGCCATGACACCTAGGAGAAAGAAGTGAGACAGCATGAAGAAAACAAGGAAGAAAACTTGACAGAGACATCCAGAGTAAGAAATGACTTCTGTGTTCATCAAGGAATTCAGCATTGACTTGGGAACCGTGACAGAGATGGAGCCAAGATCTTGCAAGGATAGATTGACTAGAAAAAAATACATGGGTGAATGTAGCTGATGGCTATAAACAATGACAGTGATGATGATGAGATTTTCAATGAGGGCTACTAAATAAATTATTGAAAAAACAATTATGTGGACTATCCGTAGCTCCTCGGTATCAGGGAATCCATGCAGAAGGAATTCATTGACTCTAGATTTATTTTCCATTCAGCTTTTTAGATTTCAGAATTTGTAACAGGAAATCAAATGTAAGGTCCTTTTCTCATGTATCTGTGGCAGTAATCAAGAGGGAATGACATGCTATTCAAAGAAGTTCCTTTAATCTGGGAGTGCTAGTTTAAAACTAGAGGTTTACCTGTAGGACATTTGTAATTATCCTCAGGAGGCTGATTTCTCAAAAGCCTAGTTTATTTTAGAGCTGTAAGTCCATGTAGCTGTGGGAAAATATGTTTAGGGTTTTATTCATGTTTCCTTTTATCTATATATTCTATTTTCTTATTTGTATAAAAAGATCCATTAGTAAGAAATGAACTGAAATAAAATAGAAAAGATTATCAAAGAAAACTGTAAAAAGATGAGAAACTATGTATGTATGTAGACAGGTAGATAGATGTCCATATATTTGTATAATCACAAATTTTTAAAATGTACTTAAAGACTCGGCAGAGATAATGAAATAAATAAGTAAAATGATAAAAAATATAAATCTTTCTCTCTTCATTCCAGATGGGATTTATTCTTCAATTTTGGCCCCTTCATTTAAACTATTTATAAAGCTTATATGACCTCCTCTCTTTTTCTGGATGTGATGCTCAGATCCTTTTCTTTATCTTCTTTGTAGGATATGATATTCCCCTTCTTATAGCCATTGCTATGATTGCTATGTCATCATTTGCAACCTTTTTTAAAAATATGAACGCGTAATTAATAGGAGCCTTTGCATGCTGATGTTTGGAAGTGTTTAGATTTTTGGTTATCATTATCGAATATTACATATTAATGGCAGTTGATGCTCCAATATTGTTAATTAGTTCTTCTCTAAAATCCCAGCTACTTATGCTCACTTGCTCCAATTTATTCCTAGTTGAAATTGGAACACTAATTTTTTAATGTTCCCCTTCAGGTTGGTGTCCTTATCTTCATTATTGTTACTTTACATAAAGATCTTCTCTCATTCCTAAAAATCCCTTCTTTTCAAGGGAGAAAAAAGGCATAGTCCACTTGCCTATTTCATGTTGTGGTTTTCTCTGTATTTTTAATCATTGTATATTATGCTAGGCTCCATCTTTGCATATGAAGACAGGCTATTTACAGCTTCCATTGAAGTCCTTTGACTCTTAGTTGGTGCCAATCACTTTTTCCATTGTCTTACCTAGAAAGGAAAGATGGAAAATTGTTCAGACAGGTTGGGTCAAATGATGATTTCTTGAGGAGAGGGGTGGACCAAGTTCTCCTTAAATGGTGTCAAAAACACCCTCTTTTGCAGAAATGTGTTAATCACCATCTGGATCCAACTGTCCAGAAGGCTTTCACTAATCAGGAGGGACAAATATCTAATAAGCAAGTAATTGCCTTGACAGCCTAAGAACATAGTCCACTTCCTCAGGTCGAACAGGATCAAACTGTTCCTAGATAATCAGGCAAGCCTACTCTCCAACCATCTCCAATGTAACTGGTCCACCTTGGTCTCAATCTGAAAACAGACATGAATGAGTTTATCCATCACTTTTTTAACCCATTTTATTCAACAAATTTCTTTTTCATGGCCCTGTAATCCTTGGGAGTTTTGGGATTGATGTGCCAGGAGACATCTCATTGGTGCAGTCCTGTCCAGTGACTCAGCTGCTTTATGATTCCAGGTTGTGACCAAAAGTCTGCATAGGAGACCCCCCAGGATATCCAGAGCTCTTTCTGGAATTCAAGGAAGTCTTTTAGTTGTTGAGAGTAGGCCATTCAAATAAGTCCTGCCTTCGGTTCCCAAGGTCTGATACCCAAATCCTCCACCAGTTCATGTTGCCACTGCTTCAAGAAGAAAATCATATTCAGAGTGTGACCGCTGTCCTATATCAGGTCTTAGATGACCTAGGATAGATCCATGGCTGCTATAATGGCCATGAATTCCCAGGCCACCTTAAGGTCAAACCTAGGGATGTCAGATGGAAATCCCTAAGGTCCTTAAGCCTGAGGAAGTCCACTGCCTGTCCTGAATGGCCTCCAACAACTTAGGCAGGAGGTTGCTATGCAGCACACAGGCTGATACAGCAGCAACACTCCCAAATAATCCTTTGAGCCCATATTTAGGAATAAGAATTCACACCCAGAAACTTGTGCAGCATGAGGGTTAGAAGAGATTCCCAGATAACACTAACCATGCCTGCTCTCCTGCCCTGGGGCCTTTGCTGGTGCCATAACCTAAGTCTGCTGGACATATTTCTGAGAGGATAATTTTTCTCTTCTGGCCTGAGCAAGGTTGCAGTAATGCATGCCAGGTCAGCTTGTTTCTTCAGATGCAAGAAACCAGGAGCTGGGACAGGGTTCAAAAACATTGCAAGTTTATTTCATGCAACCTATATAAAAAAATTTAAATTACTAATGGTCAGTGCAAATTGGCACCGGCTAAGAGTCAAAGGACTTCAAGGGGACCTGTACTTAAGTCTTTTTCAGGGGCATAGGGATTGATGATGATCACTATCCAGACTTATGATTCATGCATTTGACCCTGCCCTCAGACTCAGCCTGGTTATTTCCTACAGTTCTTTCCCAATGAGGTCACAAACATGGGGAGTGTGCTGTTGCCCAAACTGGTATTCATTAATAGTAGCTGAATAGTCATCAAAAATGTATGTAATCTACAATTGTCATTGATAGGTAGAATTTCAACAATCAAGATGAATATTTTACCCAGAATTTTATATTTGTTCCAAACCATACCAATCAGGCTTGGTAAAGATTACTTTGAAGAATTAAATAAAATTGTGTTGAAGTTTATATGGCAAGGTAAGAAAGCCAGAATAAAATTAAAACTTCTGCAAGATGCTAGAATTAGAGGAGGTTTTGGCCTTCCGAATTGGGAGTTGTATTACCAAGCTGCAAATTTAATGTGGGTTAAAGATTGAATAACATTAAGAAAGACTAGATTGTTGACACTAGAAGGGCATGATTTATTACTGGGATGGCATGTTTTTCTGTGGTATAAGGGAACTAAATCACAGGGCTATTTTAGAAGGCATTATATAAGAGAGTCTTTATGGTTGAATTGGGAGAAAATTAAGAGAAAATGTTATTTGAAAATCCCAGTCTGGTTATCAACTACTGAAGCTTTTTCTTATCCTATAATATATGAGAAGGAACAAACAGTTAGATATGGGGAAATATTGGATGAAAAGAGTGAACTTAAAACAATGCAAAAACTAGAAGAACAAGGCATAAAGATGAATTGGTTTTCATATGCGCAAATACATTCAAGGTATCTTATAGATTCTAAAGCAGAGGGATTTTATGATAAATTGACTGATTTAGACAGGATCTTGAAAGGTACTGATGAAAAAGTGATTAAAAAATTATACACTTATTTGTTGGAAATTTTATTAGAGGAGGAACAAGTTAAAGAAACGATGATTGTTTGGGGGAAGAATTTTGGATATGGGATTGATTTGGAGAAATGGGAAAAATTGTGGTCTCAAAATTATAAAATGACAATGTCAACAGCTTATAAAGAAAACTTGTATAAGATGTTTTACAGGTGGCATTTTCCCCCGACAAGAATTGCAAGAATGTTTAAGAATAAATCTGAAAAGTGCTGGAAATGTCATCAGATATCTGGCTCATACTACCATATGTGGTGGACTTGTGAGGACGCTAGAAAATATTGGACTAAAATTCGCATATGGTTGGAAAAAATGACAAAGACACATATAGACTTGAAACCAGAGATTTTTTTATTGGGAATCTTACCTGATATATATAATAAAAATTTGAAGTATTTGATTGTAAATATATTAACAGCGGCTAGGATTGTATTTGCTAAGAACTGGAAGAGTGAGAAAATTCCATCAGAGGAAGAAACTATTAAGAAAATATTGGATTGTGCTGAAATGAGTAAATTGACATTTGAAATCAGAGAACAAGAAGATAAACAATTTTATGAAGTTTGGGATCTTTTTTATCAATAGTTAGATAATAAAACTTAATAATAGAATATTCAGATTTAGCATAAAAAATTTTTTCTCTCGATATTATCTTTATAAAACATTATCAAGATAGATTTGGTATGATCTTATGATTTATTGCAAAATAAATTAAGTAAACTATAGTTATCTCGTTAAAATATGAATTAACAAAATTATAGATAAATGATTTTTTTTAGTGATGATATTAGGTTATACAATTATTGATTGATAATATGAGCTATTATGTGATATAATTATATTAGTGACTAGGAAATGGATGCACAAAAAAAAGTGGTAAACCAATCGATGCACTGTATGTAAATTCATGAAGAAGGAGGATATTTTTATGTTTTTTGTGGTATGTTTATGTTGTCTTGTTAAAATAAAAAAAAAAAATTATAAAAAAAAATGTATGTAATTAACTGGTATATTCATACAAGCCGAACATCACAAAGGTAAATTTGTGGTGAATCAAAAATAGTATAATGTGCACAATGTTTCAAATATAGTGCTACCTTGATGCTCACATGCTTTGAAGCTCATTGAATTTGGTGCTCCACACATTTTGACATGAAAATTTTGTCCCAGTACTTATCCTTTGTATGGTAATTGATGCACAAACTAGAACTTGTCAGTATCAGCTGCCTTGCAACTCACTACATTATTCCTTATGGGAAAATGTGCTTGGTTCTCATCATTTTTGGTACTTATCATGTCTCCTGGAACCAATTAATGATGAGTACCCAGGTACCTATAAGAGATATTTTTTAACTTTGATATACAGAAATTTTATATGGGGATAAAAATATTTAGCATTTCATTTTAATAATTGCATTAAGGAAGTAGGAAAGCCTATAGTTATGAAATTTCTAACATGAATTTCTCAATAATCCTCCTCCTAACGTACATCAGAGTGTGGGTTATATAAGATATAAGCTCATTACTTTTTTTTATAAGGTTTAATTTACTTATCTTAATGTAATTAGATGATGTATAGTTTTATAGTCATATCCCAGGAAAATTTTCTTTTTCACATTATTATATGATACAAGATATGATCTTGATTTAAATAAAAAGTTTTATAATTTGTATACATTGCATGAATACAAATGTTTGACTGATCAAATATTTTCTTCAACGCTATATTGGCCATTCACCAGTACTCTTTCATAAATACTATTTATCCAGATCAAGTTCTGCTCTGTATTAGATCCCTAAGCTAGGTTTCTTAAATAATTTCAAAGAGAAGGTTATACATACATGAAAGCAACTTTTTTGCATGCTGGTGCATAAACTTCTTTTTCATTTTTATTTAATAATGTTTGATTTAATAGTCGATATACAGATGTAATTATTAGGAATGATACAGTAAAATGCATCTGTTGAATAAAAAAGCAATTAAGAAAGCCTGTATAAAATTATATTTAGATAAATCTATATATTGGCAGGAACATTATGATTCTATACATTTATATTAGTTCTGAAAAAGAATATAAGTAATACAAATCATAATGAATGGATGAATTTCTCCTTTAAAAGAAGAGGAATATGAAATTTAACAGCACAATTACCATTCTGCTGTATTTTTTATGTTGCTTCACAAAGATTTAATGTTAGTTGCTGGTCTAAGAAAATGATAATCTTTACCTAAATTAAGGTTTATTGGTTGTAAGCTGCCCAGTGTTGTATTCAAGCAACGATTTAAAGCATTTATTAAAATGAACATAATTGAAAAAATTAGATCAGATCTTGTAAAAAACCTTGAAGATCAGCTTCCAGAATGCCATTTTAAGTTCCTTGTTCCTCATGCTGTAGATCAATGGATTCAAGATCGGTGGCACCACACAATAAAATGTTGAAATCAGGATGTCTGATGTTGATGGGGTGCTGGATGTAGGTTTCAGGTATGCAAAATTACCACTTATTAGAAACAGACAAATGACTAGGAGATGAGGTAAAGAAGTAGAGAAGGCCTTTTGCTTCCCTTGAGTAGATGGGATTTGCAAAACTGCTATAAAAATCCTCACATATGAAAACACAATTAGAACAAAAAGAATGAATGCTAAACAAGAACCCACGATGAGTACCCATTCTTCTGCAGCATAAGAGTAAGAGCAAGAGATCTTGAGCAATTGAGGGATTTCACAGAAGAACTGATTGATGATTCTAGAACAGAACTTCACAGAAAATAAATTTCCTGTATGGAGCATAGAATAAGACAGCCCACCCATCCAGACACTAGTTGCCATTTGGATACAGGCTTTTTTGCTCATTATAGTCTCATAATGCAGCGGGTTGCAAATGGCTACATAACGATCATAGGCCATGACACACAGGAGAAAGAAATGAGACATCATAAAGAAAATAAGGGCGAAAACCTGGCAGAGACATCCAGAGTAAGAAATTGCTTCTGTGTTCATCAAAGAATTCAGCATTGATTTGGGAACTGTGACAGAGATGGAGCCAAGATCTTGCAAGGATAGATTGACTAGAAAAAAGTACATGGGCAAATGCAGCTGATGGCTATAAACAATGACAGTGATGATGATGATATTTTCAATAAGTGCCACCAAATAAATTATTAAAAAAAGAACAATATGGACTGTCCATAGGTCCTCAGTATCAGGGAATCCATGCAAAAGAAATTCACTGACTCCAGATTCATTTTCCATTTGGCTTTTTAGACTTCAGAGCTTCTAATAGGAGAACAATACCCACACTCTTTTCTCACGTATCTGTAGCAATATTCAATGCTTTTTACACAATTTATTTTGATGTTAGAGTGCTAGGTAAAAAGAGTTTTATGTATGGGATGTAATTATGTCATTATCCTCTGGGGTGGTGGTGGCATTTCTCAGGAGCCTAGTTTGTTTTTGAAGTCATTGGTGTTAGAAAATGTGGTTAAAGCTTTGTTCATTCTGCTTTTAAACCAAGGGTCAGTAATTAATTTTCCAAGGGCCATATGAGAAAGTGGGACTGTTATGGAAGGCTGCTGTTCTGCTACCCTTTGCTGCTCCCACCACTGTACCACCTCTCCCACCACTTCCTAACCCTGCCTTTGCCATCATGAGGTAGACAGGGCCATAAAGTGCGTGGGTGTGCTTTAATCGATATAGCAAATATTGTACTCATCTTCCAGACTGCTTTGATTGTAGCACAAGATAATTTCTGGACTGACTTCAGTTTCAAAATTAAAATATCTTTGACAAATGCATATTTGTTTTTTGTTTTTTTTCTTACTTTCCCCCTCTTGGCTAAGTACTTCAGAGTTTCATGTAAAAAGCTGTGATATAGACTGCGCAAATGGCTCAGATGTAAAAGAGAATATATAGAAAGAAAGCCAAATAATCCAGGTAACAATCATCCAATATTTGCATATCTTAAAAAATAATCCAAAGAACATTTTTAAAATGGTTAATAATGGTCAAATATACAATTATTACTTAAATCAAATTTGTTTTGTTTATCTTATAATCATATTTGTAGTTTTGTTTATTTTTAGATGAAATACCACCATGGTATATTAAGGCTATAGAGGATGAGGAGGAAGAGGAGGAGATAGAATTTAGCAATGAAAAGTCACTTTTAGCAAATTTTATGGGAAATATCTTATGAATCATGATGTTACCAGATGTTAAACCAGGGACATCTCACAGGGGACTCTGAAATGTCTTTCAACACATGTACAAAAAGTTTGGATTACATGGGATTTGGATTACATGGACAAATCACAAATCTTCTACTTTGACTTTTTTGTCCCAGTCCTGGATGATGATGATGATGATGATGATGATGATGATGATTGTTGTTGTTGTTATTACTATCATTATTATTGTTATTGTTGTTGTTATTGTTGTTGTCATCATTGCTGTCATTGTTGTTATCGTTGTTGTTATTAGTGTTAGTGTTATCTTCTTTGCTTAAATACTTTTGATTTAATGAGTAGACAATGAATAAGTTTCCATAATTTGTGAATGAGCTATCAGAATCTTATTGATTCTGAGGGAATAGCCTGTGCACAAATTTTGCAGTTTATAGTAAAATTAGAGTTTCTAAATAAATAAAAAACAACAAACAAAAATGGGGGAGACTAAGACATAGGTTAATAGTCATAATTATAATATTCTCATAATAATAATTTCTTGCTGATAACTCTTAAAAATAAAGTTTCCAACTTGGACAACATTTTAATTTAATATGTTGTTTGTTTCAACACTATGACATATATCAACAAATACAGAAAAAAAGTAAAACAATCAATTTTTCAAATCATGGAGATTGACACAAATATCTGAAGAAAGACAGATGGACAGATAGAAAGGTATTGTCCACTGGTTTTATGTGTGATTAATAGTAGTCATTTTTTTAAAACTTTTTCTCTCACAGATATTATAAAGTCTATTGCAAAGTGGCAGCCATTTTTGCTACAAGTATTTTGTACATTACTATATCAATATTTTTATTTATTTATTTATTTGTATCCCACTTTTATTATTTTTACAAATAATTCAAGGTAGCAAACATATCCAACACGTATTCCTTTTCCTGTTTCCACTACAACAGCCTTATGATTTGATTTGGACTGAGAGAGAATGATTTGCCAAACTAACACAGCTGGCTTTCATGGCTAAGGTTGGACTTGAACTCATAGTTTCCTGCATTCTAGCCTGGTGTATATTAACCTTAGACCAAATTGCCTCTATAACTACTGGTATATTCTAGCTCTATGCCCTATTGAGAAAAATATAATCGATAGCTGCAAATTGGCACCCCCATTGTCAGGATTTGAGCCTCTTTGACCATAAAACTTTGAATGCAGTTTCACCTATCTCTCTCTTTAACTTTTGACAAGCCATTTTTGATTAATCAAAATCTTTGAATTCAACATGGAACAATCCAGTTGATTTCTGGTTCCCTCAAATCCAACCCTTTTAGCAGCTTAAAATTGCCTATTATATTTCAAGATCACCAGCCAAAGTTCCTCTTTCCCCCCATTAATTTCTAAATTTACAAGAACCAATACCTCTAGATCCAATTTGGGTTGCTGGCTTTTATACCACAATATCTCCTCTTTCTATTGTTGTTCCAAAAATGTCTGTTTTATTTTCAGTCTTCACATTATTTGTCAATTTGGCACATCTCTGTTCTTTATAAGAAAATACAAGCTAGAAGAATATTATGATTATCTATTATGATCTCAGGCTTTCATGTTAACTAAAAAAGGGTATGTCTTTGATGTACATGTGACAAGATGCTATAGAGCAATAAGCAACAGCAGAGAGTCATACATTATTTCCTGATGATTTAAAAGTGCATATTTTAACTCCATTGTACATTAAAATATTAAAATTATTTTCCTTACTGACCACATGACTCCAGTTTATACATTCTGAATAGCCATCAATAAAGGCTATTTATTTGGGGCTCAAACCCCCAAAATGGGGGTTCCAACTAGTGCAAAGATGTTGAGAATAAAGATAATGAATAACTTCAAAGTAAAATCTGGAAATAAAATGTATGAAGAGAAAAATTAGATTTACATTTCCATAAGCTAGACATTATTCTTTGGACAGAATTAAAATATCTGTAAGATTTGTAGATATTTTAAATTGTTTATTTGTGTACCATAAGCACAAAACTGCTTGAAAAATTTTCACATATGAAAATACAATTAGAACAAAAAGAATGAATGCTAAAGAAGAACCTAGAATGAGTATCCATTCTTCTGCAGCATAAGAGTCAGAGCAAGATATCTTGAGCAACTGAGGGATTTCACAGAAGAACTGATTGATGATTCTAGAACACAATTTCACCATGAACAAATTTCCTGTATGGAGCATTGAATAAGATAGCCCACACATCCAGACACTGGTTACCATTTTGATGCAGGCTTTTTTGTTCAGTATAGTCTCATAATGCAGTGGTTTACAGATGGCTACATAACGATCATAGGCCATGACACTGAGGAGAAAGAAATGAGACAGGATGAAGAAAACAAGGAAGAAAACTTAACAGAGACATCCAGAGTAAGAAATTGCTTCCGTGCTCATCAAGGAATTCATCATCTACTTGGGAACTGTGACAGAGATGGAGCCAAGATTTTGCAGAGATAGATTGACTAGAAAAAAATACATCGGTGAATGCAGTTGATGGCTATAAACAATGACAGTGATGATGATGAAATTTTCAATGAGGGCTACTAAATAAATTATTAAAAAAACAATTATGTGAACTATCCGTAGTTCCTCGGTGTAGGGAATCCATGCAGAAAGAATTCATTGATACTAGATTTATTTTCCATTCAGCTTTTTAGACTTCAGAGCTTGTAATAGAAGGTCAAATCTCAGATACTTTTCTCATGTTCCTGTATTCAAGATAAAGTGAAATGTTCAATTTCTTTTAATAAAAGAATACTAGATAAAAACAAAGTTTATCCATGTTTACTTTTGTAATATTCCTCAGGGGACCCATTTCTCAGGGGCTTGGTTTACTTTAACAGCCTTAAGTTTATGTGGGAAATGTGGTTAGAAATTTGTTTATATTTCCTTTAATCTATAGAACAAATAATGCTTTGATTGTTTTATAAGATAATTTCTTTGTTGACTTCACTTTCAGAAGTAAAGTCTTTGTAACAAAAGCATAATTATTTGTTTGTTTGTTTTTCTTTTGCTAAATACTTCAGTTTTGCATGAAAGGAGCTGTAGTAGACACTGTGCTACAGCTCAATATAAAAAAGAGTTTTTAAAAAGATATTCCAAGGAATACTCCAGGAAACACCTATTTAATCTTTGCTTATCTTAAAAAAAACTAAACAATTGTTGGTTAATCAATAGTTACCTGTACCTCCACTACATAATCAAATGTATTTTCCTTATTATATGTGTCATTTATAATTCTAACTATATTTGATTGAAGGAGTACTTCAGTATAACTATGGGTATAGACTAGGAAAGAGGAGGAGGAGGAGGAGGAGGAGGAGGAGGAGGAGGAGGAGGAGGA
>NW_020769430.1:372398-384113 GCF_900518735.1 Pseudonaja textilis
AGGAGGAGGAGGAGGAGGAGGAGGAGGAGGAGGAGGAGGAGAATAAAGTATATTAAATAGAGTTGAAGAGTCAAAAGCTTAAAAACATCAACTTTGCATTTCCAAAACACTGGGGACAAATAAATACATTAGAACAATGTATATTTTATAATTAGTGTATTTAATTAGGGCATTTAATATTTTCCCAATTCAGAAGAAGTTTCAATCTTGTATTACTTTTAAATTCTTTCTGGAACATGGTTTTGCCTAAATTTTGGTGATATCCTATTTAAAATATATTTAATCTCCCTAAAACACAGTGTATGAAAGTGATTAAGCCAATGCAAAACTCATAGTGATATGGAAACATTAAAATAGGTTTCTATAGAAGAACATGCTGAAAGAAATAATTTTGTAAGGGCAACTGTGAGCTCTTTGTTTCTCATGCTATAGATCATTGGATTCAGCAGAGGTGGAACAAAGGTATATATCATAGTCAGTGCCAAATTCAAACTAGATGGAATATTAGAAGGTGCTTTTAAGTAGGCAAACCATCCAGTGGATATAAGTATAGAAAATACAGTGAGGTGTGGAAAGCAGGTTGCAAAGGCTTTTTGTCTTCCATGAACAGAAGGGATTCTTAGCACTGTTGTAAAGATCAGCACATATGTTATGATGATGAAGACAAAACAAATTCCCTCTATCATAATATTGATTGCCAGAATAGTAAGTTCTGGTTGGTATGAATCAGAGCAAGATATCTTGACCAACTGTGGGATTTCACAGTAGAACTGATCAACAACATTGGAGCAAAAAGAGACTGCAAATGTGCCTGTAGTATGCATTGCTCCATTGAAAATTCCCATTAGCCAAGAACAAAGTATCATTTGTGCACAAGCTTGTCTATTCATCACCATCCCATAGTGCAGTGGATGGCAAATGGCAACATAACGATCATATGCCATGACTGTGAGAAGGAAAAAATCAGATTCAACAAAGGATACAAAACAGAAAACCTGTCCTGCACATCCAGAGTAAGAAATGTTTCTAGAGTTCATGAAAAAATTGGCCATAGATTTGGGAATAATAGTAGAAACAGAGCCAAGATCCTGAATAGCCAAGTTCATCAGGAAGAAATACATGGGAATGTGAAGGTGATGGTCAAAAATAACAGCAGAAATAATCATGAGGTTCCCTAAGACAATTGCCAGATACAGTATCAGGAACAGCAGAAAGTGTAGAATCTGTAATTCCCAGACTGTTGAGAATTGAAGGAGCAGAAAATTGGAAGGAGATGACGTATTATTCATTTTATTAAGAGGAATAGTATCTAGAAGAAAATGAAAATTAAATTAGGCAATTCCAAGCTTCCAAAAGGATTTTCAGAAATCTTTTTGGGCATGTCAAGTCTACAAGTACTGTCTAATATGTGTTAAAGCAACATTTTTTGGTGTTGTTTCTGTATTAGCTGGAAGTGACTCTTACAATAGCAATATCTTCTTTTTTTTCATCCCAAGCTTCTCTGCATAGACCCCCAAATTATAGCCTATTCTTGTCCAAAAATATTTATTCTCAATTTCAAACAAGAATGTCACCATTGATTTTGGTTAGCCTTCCCATTCCAAGGGAACTAAAATTTCAAGTGAATAATTTGGAAGGAGACCTAGAAACTTACTTATATGAATCACATAAAAAGGTTATTGCAATCTGTCACCAGAAAATATCAGCAATAACTCAGAAACAAGCACACAAACAATCTACAATATTTCACAAAGAAAATGGACATTGTCTTAAAATGTATTACATTAAAATTCAGTTAGTTAACAGTTCTTAAAGACAAAATCACAACAAAAAACATATGGACTACACAACTTGATCAGGGCAAAACAATAGATGCAATCTACATAGACTTCTGTAAAGCCTTTGATTCAGTGGTACATGACAAACTACTACTAAAAATAAAATCCTATGGTATCTCTGGACAACTGCATAACTGGATAGAAGCATTCCTGTCAAACAGACAACAAATGGTCAAAATTGGGAGTGTCCTATCGAATTCTGTACCTGTCAATAGTGGTGTCCCCCAAGGCAGTGTTCTAGGACCAACTCTCTTCATACTCTACATTAAATGACCTCTGTGATCATATTAAGAGCAACTGCGTTCTTTTCGCTGATGATGTAAAGCTGTTCAATACCACAGACAATACTGCTACCCTTCAAGAAGATCTTGACTGTGTATCAGAATGGTCAAACAAATGGCAACTTCAAATCTCAACAAATAAATGCTCTGTCTTACATATTGGCAAAAAAAATCCGAAAATAAAATACAAGCTGAATAGTCAAGATCTTGTTGATGATCCAAGCTCTGTAAAGGACCTTGGAATACTCACCTCTAATGATCTAAGTGCTAGTGCCCACTGCAACTACATAGCCAAAAAGGCATTAAGAGTTGTTAACCTAATCTTACGTAGCTTTTTCTCTGGTAATATCACACTACTAACTAGAGCATACAAAACATTTGCTAGACCAATACTCGAATACAGCTCATCAGTCTGGAACCCACATTACGTATCTGATATTAGCACAATTGAGAAAGTCCAGAAATATTTCACAAGAAGAGTTCTCCACTCCTCTACTCGTTGTAGAATACCTTATGCCACCAGACTTGAAATTCTAGAACTAGAAAACCTTGAATTACGCCGTCTTCGGTCTGATTTAAGCATGGTATATAAAATCATACATTGCAATGTCCTACCTGTCAATGAATACTTCAGCTTCAACCATAACAACACAAGAACACACAACAGATACAAACTCAAGGTTAACCGCACCAAGCTTGACTGCAGGAAATACGACTTTAGCAACAGAGTGGTCAATGTCTGGAATACTCTACCCGACTCTGTAGTTTCTTCCCCAAACCCCAAAAACTTTAACCTTAGACTGTCTACTATTGACCTCACCCCTTTCCTAAGAGGTCTGTAGGGGGCGTGCATAAGCGCACCAACGTGCCTACCGTCCCTGTCCTATTGTTTCTTTTATTTTTCTTTTATTTTTCTTATATGTACTCATTTCATGTATTCATAATTATGTATACACTTTTACTTATCTCGTAAACAATTGACAAATAAATAAAATAAATAAAATAAATAAATAAATAAGTATTTTACAATTGAAACTCTAAAAACACATGACAGTAGTTTAAAATATTTCCAGCTGACCTCAGAAAATCTTTTCATAAAGAAATACCTTATTTCCATGTGAATAAATATATGTTGAAAGTTTATGTGATAGAGTGGGGATACAATCAAATGATGGTAGAGGTTAACACAATTATTTAAAAAAAGAGAGAAAAAAAGAAAGGAAAGGAAAAAAGCTCTGCCTTTATAGAAAGTTTGGGGTGGCTTTTTATGTAGTATTGATGAATAAAATAATATGAATGATTATGAATATTCATTCTAATTGCATAGCAAAACGGGTCTGTGTGTGCGTGTGTGTGTGTGTGTCTGTGTGTGTAGGTGTTCCCTTTACTGAAAATGAGAATATAAGAAAATTCTAGGTTTATCTGCTATACTCTAAATGGAAATTTAAAGCCTGACTCACAGATGAACATAATACATAAGCCTGATGATAGCAGATGACTTTCTGCCAAAATGTCACTGCAACTTTAAAAGCACAACTATAATGACGTGGGAAAATACCCAAACAGAGCTGAATACCATACATTTATATAAAATTGTATATCACACTGCCCAAATTAGTCTCCTACCATTCAGTGACTCCAATTAGTTACCTGCATCTTACTTGTAGATGTTGTTTAACATTTTTATTAGTCTTTAAAGTGATTACTGAGACAACTAGCATCTTAACAATAATTTTGAAGCTGTAAAGGTGAATCTGACACATTTCATCATAAAATAAAAACTCAAATGATAACCTCTCTCATTCCTTACTTTCTTGGTCATCCTGAGAGAAGCTAGGAACATTTTATTGCTTACAAAGCCCTGTGGTTGAACTGTCTTCTGTAATGTTTTTTTTTATATTGTACAGTATAAAATGGTACAATATAAAATTGTGTGTATATATGTATGTTTATGTGTTACCTTGTTCTTTGATATTACAATCAAAATGTACATTTTGTCAGTCTTAGTTCAAAATATGTTGACTCATACTTTCTGTCCATTTTTTAAAGTTTAATATATAGTACAGAATGTGTGGATAATTATCAAGCCATATGCAACAAAATGGAAATTTCAAATACATAGTCATAGATGAAATATTACAATACTAAGTTATCTTAGTAACAACTGAAAACTATTTACATCCCTTAAACAATTACTCAGTTGCCAGAAACAGCTATGCACAGACTGTGTTGTCACAGTCTAAAGGATGGACTGCAACTCATGCTCTTTTTTTATACAAAATTCACTCACGTGAAATTAAATGTACACTCAAAATTCTTTACAGCACAATAGAACACTGCTTTTTACATGATTATAATCTATTTGTCACCTGAAACTACAAGACAGTTTCCACCTGAATGCAAAGGAATTTTAGGATTGAAAAGGGATAAAATTCAGTTATCAACATACTGGTAAATTATCCTATTAGACAAGTGATTGAATGATGAAGAAGAATAGTTCTGAATATCATCAATCTCCTTGACTCTAATAGAAAAGAACCAATTGCATTTTTACATGTGTTAAGTACTTAAAAAGTGTTAAACAAAACTGATTATGCTGAATTTCAAAACAATAGAAATAATACAGTTTAAAGAAAGAGTCATTTTAGAGATTCTAAAAATAAGTAAAATAGTTCAGTGTAAATTCTTACATTTATTATTTTATCTTTATATCCATAACAAAGATGAATGTAATAAGGGATACATTTTTACTTTAATACTTACATTTTTCTTTGGCTGACTGTGGATAATGCTAAAACTAAATCATATCTATCAAAATCAGGGAGATACACATAATATATATTCATACATTCCTATCTCTTAATATATTTTATAATTATGTTTTCTAAGCAGAAATGGAATTCGATAAAATTTTCTGAATCCTTTGTAAAACTTTTTTTCAATATAGATTTAATTTTACCTCCAGTTGCTTTTTAATTACTTATATAATTTGTTATTTTTCTTTGAGAGAGTCAGTCAAATGTAGTGGTCAAGGCTGGGAGATCATGAGTTCCGGTCCTATTTTAAGCACACTCTAGAAAGTTGGTCTCTTTTAGGCCAATCACTCTCTAGAAAGTCACCAGAAGTTGTCACTGGTTTGAAGGCACAAATACGTGGATAGATATATAGAGAGACATATATGTACCCCTTTCATTGATTGTTATTTCAAAAGTTGTATTCATAAAGATAGCAATTTAAATTTATCAATCTCCCTGGAGACCAGCACACAATAATTACAGTGATATTTTTCCCCTTGTAAAGAAGAATTATCTACAGAGAAAAAGAAGAAAATGTTTTGGGGTAATTTTTCATTGCTATTATTTATATCAAAAGTATTTGATTATCTCAAAATTTCATGGCAAATCATTTCAGGGATTTAAGGATAGGAAATACCAGTATAACACACAAAGACAATGAATTGGAATTATTTGTTTTCACTCTTATATTTATATCCCATTTTTCCACTCTTGAAAGTTTTGATGAATAATCCTCCTTCAGAATGATTGGTCAATCATTTGCTGAATATCTATAATTAATGGTAAACTTAATTCTGTTTTTTTTAACAAAACAAAAATAACTGAATGTATATTGAATTGTATTGTCCTTGGGTGCCATTTTGTTGTTATTATTATTGGGGGGGGGGTATTTAATGCTTTGTTTTTTAACCCTGAGTCATAAGTGGAGAAAGATGGCTAAAAATAAATATTTTTCCATAAAATAATTCACAACAGAGAAGAACCACATTGCCTCAAATCCTAGTCATTTATTTATAATTATAATTTATCATTTAACCTATTGTACAAATAAGTATTTGCTCAAAAGTTTTGGATAAAATATATATCTTGATTTCTTAGTTAAAATACACAGGGAGGTAAGTATAGTTCTTACGCACTACAAAACCAAGGTTTTGAAGGAATTGGCAGGTGTGATCTCAGAAACACTGAACCATGTCTTTCAAGGATCCTGGAGCACCAGGAAACTACCAGAGGAGGACTGAAAAGGGGCTGATGTAGTTCCCATTTTTTTAAAAGGGGAAAAATGGATCCAGGAAACTACAGACTTGTCAGCTGACAACAACGCCTAGAAAGATTCTGGAAAAGATAATCAAGTAACAAATCTGTGAATAGCCTAAGGAAGCACAACCTATCAGTGCCAAAATTCATTGTGTTTACCAATGTGTTTGTAACCGCACAGACAATTACTTTGGCAGAACTGATAGATGTTTCACTTTCAGAATAAAGGAGCATCTTCTGAAATGGATCCAAACAGACTTGAGTAATCCAACAACAGCAAATCATGGCCATAAAATGCCTTCTTCGGCCATTGCAAGGTACTTAATATCTGAATGGAACTGCATCTACATGGAGGGAAGTATGCAGTGGGGTATCTCAAGGCTCTGTCTCAGGTCCAGTAATCCTCAATATTTCTATCAATGTTTTAGATGAGGGGATAGATGAGTAACTCATCAAATTTGCAGATGACTCCAAGCTGGCAGGAATAATCAACATTCCAGAAGATAGGCTTAAGATAGAGAAGGATTGTGACAGATTTGAACACTGGCCCATATCTAACAAAAGGAAATTTAATGGTAAAAAAAAAGTAAGGTTCTACAATTAGGCAAAAACACCCAAATACACAGATATAGTAAAGGTTGTACCTGGCTTAACAATAGTAATAGTGGGAGGGATCTTGGAATCCTAGTGGAAAATCCATTAATATGCCTTGATAAGATCCCGCTTGGAATATTGCATCCAGTTTTGCTCATCACACTGTGAAAAAGGCTCTAGAAACTGTATTGAAGAACAACAAAGATGATTAAGCGCCTGGAGCAGAGGTGAAATTCAATTTTTTTCCTTACCAGCTCTGTAGGTGTGGCTTGGTGGTCATTTGATTAGGTGGGTGTGGCCAAGTCAACCTCACTTGGCCTCTCTCTCATCTCACCTCTCTCTTTCTCCTCTCTATCCTTTCTCATCTCTCACTCTCTCATCTCTCTCCCTTTCTCTCTCTCTCTCTGACACTCTTTTTGGGGGGAAGCAAAGTTTTTGTGTGCTGCTAGACCGGAGAGGGAAAGAGGCGAGGAGGATCTCTGGCAACAGGAAGAGAAGCAGTGCCTCCCCTATCTCTCTCCCCACACCCTCCTCCTCCTGTACAGCACCAGCACTTGGTGGTCATGGGCCCACTGTGGAAGAAAGTCATGATGGACAGGGATCCCTACAATGCCTTCTCCATAGCCTGAGCTCCCGGTGGTTGAGTCAGCTGGGTCAAGTGGGCACAAGCAGTTCCAATGGGCTGGCTCTCCCCAGTTGCTGTGGAAATTGCTGGCTGGGCTCCTCTCACAGGCCACAAAGCACTCACTGCCCCTCTGGCACCCACTAAGCCTCCTCCTTCCTGCTGGACATGCAAGCACTTCTGGCTAGGAAGAGAAGTGTGGTAGAGAAGAGGCTTGGCAGGTGCCAGAGGGGTGATGAATGCTTTGTGGCTCCTGAGTGGGGCATGGGAGATAGTGCCCTCTCCTCACAGGCCAGGAAACACCTGAGAAGGGCCCTGATGCCACAATCTCCTGCATGCTACTCTTCCTCCCCATGCCCATCAGTCCACCTGCCACTGGTATCATCCCTGTTGCCAACACGGGTGTGATTGGGTGGGCATGGGTGAGGCTAACCAGAGGCAATTTTTTGGTTTGGTGAACCAAACCCAATTGTTCTTATCACTCCACGCAAGGTGGTGTGAGGTGGTTGAATTTCACCCCCGGTCTGGATGCTAAAACATATAAAGAATAGTTGCTGGAATTGAGTAAGTCTAGCTTAATGAAAAGAAGGTCTATGGATAACATAATAGCAGTGTTTCAATATCTACCATAAAGAACAGGGAATCAACTTATTCTCCAAATTACCTCAAGGCAGGATAAGAAAGAGTGGATGGAAGCTAATTAAGGAGAGAAGCAACCAAGAACTAAGAAGAAATTCCCTGGTAGTTAGAACAATTACTCAGTGAAACAATTTGCCTTCAGTAATTATGGATGCTTCAACACTGGAGGTTTTTAAGAATACATTGGACAACCATTTGTCTGAAATGGTATAGGGTTTCCTGCCTGAGCAAGGGGTTGAACTAGAAGACCTCCAATGTCCATTCCAAGTCTGTTATTCTGTTATTCTGAGAGCTGTAGGTTTTAAGGTATCAGACTAGAAACCAGGAGACCATGAGTTCTAGTCCTATCTTAAGAACATACTAATTGGGCAACCTTGGGCAGCCACACTCCCTCACCCTAGGAATAAGGCATTGGCAAAACACTTCTGTAATTTTGCCCCAAAAACTGAAAGATTTGTTCAGGCAGTCTTCCGGAGTAAACACTGACATGAAAGGGAGGAAATGCAAACGAAGGGCCTGAAAATGAATTTTTAAGGCACAATTTATTGCTTAGCTTAATTCTCAAATAGATATATTGGTGAGTGGATGATTATCCTAAGCAATCTGCCACAGCACACCAAATCCATACACCCAATCAATAAAAGGCATATCTGCACTACTAACCTACTGACATGTCTTTATTAGGCCCACTCATGTTATACAATATAGAACTAAGTAACTGTTTGAAAAGCATATGGGGAATGCTCAACTTAGTCACTTAGCGAATGTTCAAAGTTCTGACGAACCTGTCTGGAAAACTGTTGATGAGCAAAATTCAAACTTCTGACAGTTGCCCCTCTGCAATCACATGACTACATTACATGGACTTGACAACTGGGGTGCATTTATGGTTATTTGCAGGATCTAGTGGTCCCGTGATCATAGTTTCTTTTTTACAATAATGATGCTGAAAACCAAATTACTTCCAGTCTGGGACATAACTGGCTTCATAATCATTGGTTTATTTAACAACTGTGATGCTCACTTAACTATGATGGTAGTCACTTTATGACCACAACATTTGCTTAATGACCTCTGCAAACAAATTAAAACATTGGATTTTTACTGACCTGCTTTATGACCCTCATGATTAATGACCAAAATGGACAGGCTCTTGAGGTCTACTTATTTGCCTCATAGGCTATGAATTATTTCAGACCCTCTTCAATATCTCTAGCACTTACAAAATTTGAAAAATGCTTCAGCTTGCCTATAGAAAAGTTTTCCTCCAACTGGAGAATTGCAAGAGTCTTTGAGGCATGTAAAAGGGCTGGAGAATGTTAAGAGTCCTCTTAACATTCCCCAGCCCTTCTAAACCTGCACAAATTTGATTTTTTTTCCACTGATCTTTGCAATGAGACATAATCAGGAGGAGATGAAGACAGGTGAAGTGCTTCATAGAAATTAACTTGAGTCAGCTTGTTCAGGATCCTTTCCTAATGTTCCCCATTTTGTCTTAATGTCAATATCGGACACATTATTATTAATCAGAAAATGCACCTATGGTATTTCTTATACGGAGATTTGTATTTTTTTCCTTTTTGTGCATATTTCATTTTATATGTCTGCATATATATTCAGAAACATATTTTGCATACTTTCCATGTTCCCTGTTCACCAGCAGCATCATAAGAAAAATTTCCTGTAATACAAAACTTCAAAACCTTCTAATTTAAGCTTCTTAAAGCTTCTTAATCAGCCTTCATCTGTTTTCACGCAGAGCAAACTCTAAATCATTTTCATACATCAATGTAACTCATTAAGACAGTTTCTTGTCTTTGGAATTTCCATCTTGTGCCAAATTACCTGAAATACTTGGAATATTATTCACAGCACTAATTGGAACAATTACTGACTTGAGATGTGACATAACATGTTAAATGGCTTTCCATAGAATTTATGAAATTTAGATTTTATTGTTATGGTATGTATTCTTGCATGTGATTCTGTTCATCTCCTTACCCCTCTCAGTGAATACAACAAACATCAATAACATTTTAAAAAATAATTATTTTTTATATATTCAAGAAAAATAAAAACCATTTAAATTTTAGTTTTTATTTATATACATACAGGGATATAACTATATTGCTGTCTTCAAACTTTTAATTAATCTTTTGGGAGAATGACATCAAAGTATAAGAGATTTTTTCCCCCTCATCTATTTATTTGAGAAATGTTTAAATATTCCTAGGTCAGTTTCAGTAAACATTAACATAACATAGATGTGTATTTTTATCTTCTTTAATTATTATCTTCAAATATATTAATGAAAAAAAGTTATCTTAAGCAGAAATATATTTAGTTTTTCTAAAGAGAAATAGAGTGAACAAAGCACATAGGTCCTTGGAAATATCTTGCTTTCCAATTATTATAATCAACGTTAATTATCCAGTTTTCCAAGTATTTGAGAACTTCTGAAAATTAACATTAATTATTCCTTTAGGAATAGTTTTATATCTTTTAATTAGTTAGATATTAAGCACTTTAAAGCTACATTATGAATATATTTTATCTTAAGATGAGTTTATTTTTCTTTATTCAATTAAAATTATGTATTCAATTATTATATAAATAAAAATTATTATAATTATTGCAAGCTAATGAAAGGTATAATACAGTATATCATTCTATGCAATATATTATTTTTATAGAATATTTTGAGTTTTATTTTATTATAGCACATTTACCTTATAAACACTGAAATGGCAGAGAACAGAAATAAATAAATTCTATATTGATGTTTCTCTAGACTCAGTTTACAGATAGAAATAAAATTAACCTTCTATATAACATGAAATGAAATGCTGATCACAAACTGAATAACATTGTGAATTAGCACCAGAAGTAATTTATGTTAAGGACAGGAGATTCCAGTTTTTTATAGTGAAATTATTTTTTTCCAGCATCTTGAAGCTGAAATTTGAAAAAAAAAAGTTGTTTGATCATGTCTTGACTGTGTGCATCCGTTGGAATAAAGATTGTTACCTGTATAGCCAATCCTTTCTGTGTGGAAAATTATATGATAATGGTTAAGACATAGTTATAAAGATTTAAATTTATTTTATATATGATGAATTTGACAGAGTATCATCTTGCTCTTTTTAAAATTTGATAACCTTTAGTACTGGAGAGCCCTATTGTATTTTGTTATGCAGCGTTTTTTTCTCAAATCTGTGGTCCTCGGTAAATGTTCCAGAAGACAAATAACAAGCACTGCACATGTTATTTCCTGGGAAAAAAGCAATAGAAAGCTCATCTTATTGATATGATTCAAGTACAGAATATTGATGCTATTGTAATTACTGATCTATTAATGTGACTGTTGGAGTTTTAGAATGATGACTTCAACACATCAGAACCTCCAGTCTAAGAGTTATCTTTCTATCTTACCTAGAAAAACCCCTTCAATTTAAGGCTATAAATTAATTATTCATGACATCTTTGTGACCACCCCCACCCCCCACCCCCAGTTCAATTCTGTCTGATTTACGGAGACAAGTATCTGCAAGTATGGCAACTTTTTTTTTAGGACTGATTTGCCATTGCCTCTTTCCCGGGGGTTAAAGTGACTAGCCCAAGATCACCCATCTGGCTTTGTGCCTAGGATAGGACTAGTACCTATGGTCTCCTGGTTTCTAATCTGATGT
>NW_020769430.1:384513-405292 GCF_900518735.1 Pseudonaja textilis
AGCTTTAATTCTTTAATGATGGTAGATAATTTTTTTCATAAAATCCCATATAAATAAAATATTGTTTGTGGAATGTTTAGACCTGTTGGCATGTTCTTGAATCCAGACTCAATGATTGCTATATATACTCTGATACCAGTAACAAACTCTGATAGCTTTAATTCTTTAATGATGGTAGATAATTTTTTTCATAAAATCCCTTCATTTGTTTGTTTGTTTGTTTGTTTTTGGGGGAAGGGCAAGATCAATATAGAGCTTTTTTTTAAAAGAAACCTTTATGTCTTTCTTTGCCCAACCTTACATCAAGAAATAGCAATACAAACCACACAAGACTGGATCAATTACATAGTGAAAACATATTTTTTTATACATACAGTATAATGTTTTTCCTGGTGCAAATACTTGTTTTATTTTAGCAAGAAATCATGCATAAATCAGAATGTAGTCTATTTGTTTAATTAAACCTAAACGAAATATGATTTTTAGTGGACATGAAAAGGAGCCTTATCACAACAAAGGTGTTTCCTTAGTGCTGTTTTGATCTGTTTATTTCTCAAGCTGTAGATGATTGGGTTCATCAGTAGTAGAACCACAGAATAGATTGCAGAAGCTACCAAATTAAGACTATGTGATGAGTTTGAGATAGGCTTCAGATAGGCAAATGAAGTTGTAAAAAGAAATAAGGAGACTGCAAGGAAATGCGGTGGACAAGTGGAGATGTCTTTTTTTTCCCTGCATGGAGGCGATTCTTGTCATTGCTCTGAAGATTTGTCCATATGAAAAATTTTTAAAACAAAAGCATATAAATGATAAACATGCACCAATGAGGTGGACCACACTTTCGATAACATAACTATCAGAGCAAGACATTTTAAGTAACAGTGGAATTTCACAGAAAAATTGATCAATGATTTTTGAACAGAAGGTCATCGTAAAGGTGCCAACAGTGTGCAACAGTGCGCACAAAAGAGCAGTAATCCATGAAATGATTGTCGTATGGATACAGGCCTCTTTATTCATCCAAATTTCATAGTATAAAGGACTACAGATGGCAGCATACCGATCATATGCCATTACAGTGAGAAGAGCAAATCACTTGCCATGAAGAAGAGAAGGAAAAATATTTGGCTGACACATTCAGAATAAGAAATCCATTGTGTTTGGAAAAGTGAATTGAATATAGGTTTAGGAATAGTGACAGAAACAAACCCTATGTCCGCAAGAGATAAATTCATCAGAAAGAAATATATGGGTTTGTGGAGGTGGCATTCAAAACCTATGGCAATAATAATAAGACTGTTTCCCACCAGAACTCCTAAATATATGACAAGAGAAATCACACTGTATATAATCTGAAGATCCCGTATTTCAGAAAACCCAAGAAGGAGAAATGCATTTACTCTGGTTGTGTTGGACATTCCACCTTATTATTCACTGTAGGTAAAAGAAAAAAAGATTAAATGATTGCATAAACACCTTTATCGGTTCAACATTCTAGTTAATTTTCTTCTTTGGCTACAAACAGGAGCATAATCTAAGTGGTTTTATAAACCAGGACTATACTGTATACGATGAAGCTGCAACTGGTCAGCAGAAATTACAGATAAATGAAGTCTGGAATCAAAGCCCATGGGTCCAATAACATAACTGGATAGATCTAACAAACACAGCACTAGCCATTGTTCTAACAACCAGAATCCTATAATTGAAGGCTTTTAATCCTGTAGTGTCAGAGCCCTGCCAAAGACTGAAGTGTATTTAATAAAAAAGGATATTATAAAGCTAATACTTTTAAGTAGGGATTTATCACAAATACCATATATCTTATGGAACTCTTCACAGGATCTGGGATCCAATCCAATCTGGGATTGAGCAAAGAATTTTACTTGAGCAAATGCAAATGCATTATTCATTAATATTCATGCAGATCCTCTAGGTGAACGTGCAGAAGATGGATAAAGCAGATCAGTGCTCAGATGAATGTTGATAGGCCAATGGTTAATGGACAACTCTTATAGCTATGTAATATGGAAAATACACAAACACCTAGTATTTTTCTCTGAAGAATAGTAGTAGTATTGTATACATATGTAAATATGACATTGACTAGAACAAATATGTTAGAAAATATCAGTGATACCTCAAATTTAAAGTATAACTGGTTTTTTGGGAATGATTTGATTTCATTGTTGATCATTTTCTGGATCTTTATGGAACTTTTTATTTGTTGCCAGTAATAAAAACAATAAAAACTAAATATATCATTGTTATGGATTGCAATTGTTTCTATGGGACCACAAACATACACATCCAGTACTTGATAAAAGTATTCCAAGAGGAAACATTTGCCATTATTGAATTATCAGTAAATTATACAATGATCAATAGGTATCAATAGAGAACACTATTGGAAACATCAGCATATCTCAGAATATATGCTGAGGAAAAACGGTCATTTGGACACTGGTCACATAGTGAAGGACTAGGAGAGATTGAGGAAATGTTAGAGATATTTCAGATTGAGGGGTTGTTAAACTTTAGATACAAAACCAAAAAATCAGTCAGGATGTCTATTTAGTAAACAAGTTTTAGTCTGGCTTGGGAAACCTAGATGGTCATCATGAGAGATGGCTAGAAGATCGAGATAGTATTTTTGAAAAATAATATCACCCCTTCTTAAATACACAACCATTTCATTATCTTTGTATAGAAAAAATACATTTCTATGTCCCTGTGGTAAAGTATATATTAATTTTGAAATAATCCCAGTAAAGTTGTATTTAGGCAACATGAAAGCAGGTGTGAAGTAAGAAAACAGGTGGATATGTGGCAGCTAATTTCTGATCACATTGTTAGTTTTAAAAGAAAAGGGAAAAGCAGTTCTTTAAAAAGTGAATAAACATTGATAGAAAAAGCTATTTATGGAAATTCATATCTGGTCATTAAAGACAGTTAGATGGTCCTTGTATAATTCTTCCTCCCTTCCTCCACTCCTCTCTCCCTGTCCCTGTCTCTTCCCTTTCTGTCTTACAAACTTAACAGATGTTACACATATTCCAGAATTGTTAGGTTTTTTTCCTTAGCAAAAAATATTTAATTTGCCTGGAACTATTCTGGCTCCTTTCCTTTAGAAAATGTTCTCTGTACATTTTCTTCAATGAATATTGATGAAAATAATTAGAAATATTACCAAGCTAGGATTTTATATTCATAGAGTTATACATATAGAACCCTTAGGACAGAAAAACTGGAAAAAAAATTAAATATAAAATTAGGATTCTTAGAAGCTGGCTCAAGTGATCCTATGTTATTAGGATTGTACTACAAGTAGAACAAATTATTATTACATGGTAGAACATAGGCCAGAAGTATAAAAAGGGTACTACAATAGCCAGATCTTTTTTCTTTTTTTAAAAAAGCACTTTCTACTATTGACTTCACCCCTTTTCTAAGAGGTCTGTAGTGGGCGTGCATAAGTGCACCAATGTGCCTACCATCCCTGTCCTATTGTTTCTTTTATTTTTCTTATATGTATCCATATATTCATAACTATGTTTTTACTTATACTTATTATCTTGTAAGCAATTAACAAACCAAATAAAATAAATAAAAAATAAACAAATAATGCACCTTAAAAGTTATAGTATGTTTAATGTAGACTTTAATTAATAAGTATTGTTGATTTTGTTTGTTATTATTGTTGAATTTTTCCAGATAGACCTCTTTCTCAATAGAAATTATTGTGCATGTACTTGTCAGCATTTCCAAAATTCCAAAATAAATTAGAGGTGGTATTCAGCAGATTGTAACCAGTTCTGGAGAACTGGTAGCTGAAATTTTGAGTAGTTTGGAGAACTGGCAAATACCATCTCTAACTGGAGATTTTACAGTATTCTTTCCCTGCCATGCCCACCAAGCCACACCCACAGAACCAATAGTCAAAAAAAATATGAATACCACCACTGTTATAAATATATATCAGTTTAAAAAACTAGCAATCATATCTAGCTTCTTCGTCATATACTTTTCATGTTGGAGATAATTATATGAAGAACAATATATTTTCCATAGAGCTGTCTCGAGTGTCCAGGTTGGGAGGAGCTCCAGTCTCGGCTCTCACAGGCTGAGCTTGAGATTGAGGCACGCCTCTCACCATCACGTGGTCCTCCGGGCGCGCCCCAGTTTTTTGCTCAGCCTCGTGGCAGTCAGGCTGGTTTTCCTTTTGCTCCTGGTCGTTCTAGCACCTTGTGTTTTCTTTTTTTTTTTGATCAACTTGGACTCTCAGACAGCGCAGGAAACTGAGGTTTGAGCTCCCTAGGGAGCCTTTTTCTTCTAAGGGGAATTGTTTCACTATCCTTTTAAGGGAGAATCCAGCGCTTCGAGTGCTGCCCCCCCCTCCGATTGCTGCCTTTTCGCTCCGTGCGAAGCTGCATCGTTTCTTTCCTGCCTGTTTTTGTTCTTTGGCCGTTTCCCCCCCACGAACGCCCTCTAACCCAGGGAGATGCTTCCCTGCCTCTCCCAGGTACTTCTTTGTGGCCTCCGGGCCTTTTTAACTTCTCCTGGGTGATAGCCGCCGCTGGGGATTGCCTCGTCATTGCGCCCTCCATTTTGGGCTCCCTGTGGCGTCAGCCATCTTGGGAGTGGCAGGAGTCGCCGCCATCTTGTGTGTGGCCGCATGGCCGGGCGCCATTTTTCAGAGGCTTATAACAGGGTTTTTCTTAAGGTTTTATAGGCAGACTCCGGACTGCCTATATCCTTGCCTGTTTGCACTTAGTTTCTATCAGGCTAACCAGGGTTAGTTGGCTCTGTAGCCCTTCCCCCAGCAGGCGAGTTAGCAGCTCTGCCATCCCCCTTCCCCGGTCCGTCCGGCAGGGGTAGCTGCCTGGCGTTCAACTTTTGGCTAATTGGCTTCTGGGCTAGGCCCTGCTGTGCAACAGCCTCCTATTTTAAATACAAAAAAAATTTTTTGATCAAAAGGGGGGTGCGAAACGTGCGCTAGGATACCCGGCCTCTACGTAGGCCGCATCCAAACGTGCAACTGTCCGAGGACCCGTGATGGCACTTTACTTTAAAATTTTTGGTTGGTAGCCCCAGGGATGCCTGCCACTGCTCGAGGCCTACCTGCAGGCCGCATTGTGTTTGATTCCTGGGCAGATCCTTGGAATGTCCAAATCCCTGCTGGTACCTTGCAATCCTGCCTTGGTACTCCTCTAGATATAGGAGTCTACTGGCTACACAGTCTCTCCCCAGCAAGGGAGGTAGCAGCTCCGCCATCCCCCTTCCCCGGTCCGCCTGGCAGGGGCGGTTTTTTGGCGTCCATCTTTGGCAAATGGCTTCTGGGCTAGGCCCTACTTCTCAACAACGTGCAAAGCACCTCTGTTGCCCTTGACCTAGGGGGGTGCAAAACGAGTACTGGGTTTCCCGGCCCCTGCTTAGGCTGTGTCCAGCCTTGTTAATCACCTCACGTTAATCAAGAACTTTCCCTCCTTTCTCCTCTCCAGATGGCAGACGACAATGCATCTCGTGGCACTTCACTGAAGGCCAAGGCTAAGTCTCACCACCTGCGCAAACAAGCACAGGAAACATCCAAAGCCTCTCAAAGGGATGCCCTTAGGCGACACAGGGCCCTTGAAAAGGAGATTGACAGATGCTCTAAGGAGTCAAGCTCTGTGCCTCTGGACCCTTCCAATCCCACTCCCTCTACCTCCACCCATCCTCCCTCCTCCCCTGCTTCTGCCTCTTCATCGCAGCCTGGACAGGCCCCTGAGGCCACCTTCCCCCCCGCTGCTGCAGGTCTGCGCCCGGAGGAGCCTCACCCACCCCCCACGGTGGAAATCCCCGAAAATCTCAAACGAGCGATGGAGCTGGCCATCCGGCACGGGATAGCACAACAGTTTCAGCAGCTGACCGGTCTGGCCCCTAGGCCTGAGGCCCCCGAGGCTCGAGGATCAGCAACTTCGCATGGTCAGGTAGCTCTCCACGGGGACTTGACCCTGCCCTTGGAGATGGAGGAGATGGAGGCCCAGGAACTCGGGGACCCTACCCTCTTTGGGGACGAGGAGGATCTTGAATTGGGGTCTGTCGTAGACAGTGAACTCCTCTCGGGAGCAGGCCCCCCAGAAGGGGACATGTCGGAGGACGAGGGCCTCTCTCCAGGCCAGCCCGCGTTTCTGGGGCTGTTTAAACCATATCTATTTAGGTCCCTCCTGTTCAAGGCCAGGAATACCTCGGGCCTGAACCCTCCCCCCCCACCCAACCCAGCGGCATCGGGGGTTCCTCCCGACTCCATTTTCTCCCAGCCTGTGGTGGAAACCGAAGTGATTCCTGTCCCACCCATATCCTCTGACATGGTCCCAAGGCAGCTAGCCTCCTCGGGGCCTCCTCCTCCTCCCAACGCCCAGGACAAGCGGTTTTTCAATCTTGAACCGCAGTTCTCTACCTTGCTCGATCCCCCCCTGTGGACGAGCCCGTAGTAGGTCTGGCCTCCCGCTCAACTCCCAGCGAGTCCCTCGAAGCTCTCCAGCCCGAGGACAAACGAGCTGAACTGGCCCTGCGCCGCGCTCATCTCTCTGATGCCTGGGCGGTCAGGGCCTCCACGGCCGCGTCTTTTTTCACCAGAACCTCCATCAAGTGGCTCCAGCAGCTCAAGCAGCACGTCCCCGCAGCTAATCTCAGAGCGCACCAGGATATTGCCAAGATCCTGGCCGCAGCCGAGTTCTCTGCAGACGCCACCTTCCAGGCTGCAAAATTCTCCACCAGGGCCATCTCGTCCCAGGTTACTGCCCGTCGCCTTCTCTGGCTCCGCCACTGGCAGGCGGACGTAAAAAACAAGGCTAAGCTAGCATCAGCCCCCATCTCTGGGGGGAAGCTATTTGGACCGGTTCTCGACCCATTCCTGGCCGAGACCCGCAACAAGCGCAAATATCTCCCTTCTCTTGCTAGGAGGTCTGATTTCAGAGGTTCCTCTCCCTCTTCTCGCCAAGGTTCTTCCCGCTCTTCCTCCTTCCCCAGGTACTACCAATCATCTCCCTACAGGCCTCCTGACCGATCGGAACCAGACAGGTCCGGAGGCACCTCGTCCAGGAAGCCCTCCCGGGGATCCGGGAGAGGTTCGTTCCGTCGTTCCCGATAATGCAGTCGCCCCCAGGTGGCTGCCCCCTCCCCCCCCAAAAAAAGAAAGAAAGAAAGAAAGAAACAAGTATAAAAACGAGGAGAAGGAGAGCGAGAAAGCCTCCTCTTCAGGCTTCTCGCCTAGTCTGGCTCCACTCTGACACTTAACTCCTGCAAAATCTCTTTCTCTTCAGCCTTGCCCAAACCGTTGGGGAAGCCTAATCCTCATATCTGCCTTACCTCTCCATACTAAGACTCCCGGTAGACCATACGGCTCCCGGACGCAGGCTCATAGTCTGGAGCACAAATTTTGAAACACTCATACAAAACCATCACCACCTCCTAGGACACACATATAAACTTTTAATTAGATATAATACAAGGACAGGACAAAACAAAAATTTTATGACAAAATGGAAGCAGCGTTTTAAAGAAACAGATGTCACACAAAACTGGAAAGAACTATGGATTAAATCTCTATAACATATACATATAATCTAAAGGAAAATTGATATACATGTTCTACAGTTGATATACAACTCTATCAATAATATTTAAGATAGAAAAATTATATGGTAGTAAACAGAAACAACATTCTATCAGATGTGGTGGATCTGTAAAAAGAAAAAGCCCTCAAATGTATTGAAAAGAAATCTAGAGTATACTATAGAAATCTTGGAAATTAAATTTGAAATGAAACCACAACTTTTCTCACTAAATACAATTTTGGAAAAAAAATGTATCAAAGAATATAATAATCTAATGAGATATATCCTAATGGAGAAAAGCCTAATGCTGGGAACGATTGAGGGCAAAAGAAGAAGGGGACAGCAGAGAACAAAGTGGCTGGATGAAATCACTGAAGCAGTTGGCATGAGCTTAAATAGACTCTGGGAGCGGGATAGTAGAGGACAGGAAGGCATGGAGGAATGTTGTCCATGGGGTCACAATGGGTTGAACATGACTTTGCAACTAAAAACAACAACAAATCCTTACAATAGAAAGCATAAAATGTTGTTCAATGTTGGAATTCCAGCAGTATCTGCTTGGGAATTCAAAAGTGGAAAACATGCAACAAGGGTAAAGCTAACAGTATATATACAAAATTGAAGTTTAACCAAATTTAAACAAGAATGATTCCCATATGTAAAATACATTACTACAGCATGGAAAACATAATAACCTACTGTCTGGCTTTGAAGGGGGCCTACATGTCTACAAGCATTGTAAAGCAGGAGAAATAGGGGGAGAGAGAGAGAGAGAACAATTCACTGGACTCTTTAATATGAAATAATCAACTTAAGATCAAAACTTTTTTATTTCTGGGGAGACATGATGAACAAAGGATGGTGGGGAAGGTTCAGGCAAAGGAGATTTTGCCTAAAGAAATTACGTGTTCCTGTCCTTCCTCTGCCCCCAAAGTGGATTTCTTGATCAAAGAAATAGAATTTCTGTCCTGTGACTAAGCACTCAACAGAATATATTTTGCATTGCTGGTGAAATCATACATATCTAGCAATGAAGGGGAAAATGTGATTTCTAAGATAGATATATGGCACTTGTTTATATGGAACTTGTTTGGAACAGCTATGTCTTTCCCTACTATTTTTATGTTCAACTACATGATTCAATGAGAATATGCAATTGTTTGAAGAATCTCTGACCAGCGCTCCTTGATTGCCCCATATATTCTGAGGTTAAAAATGAAATTTTAAAATGAATGAAATCAATCAAAAAAGAAAGCATTATCTGACATTGGAGAAAGAGTATATTCCTATCTTTGTTTTCTTACTTGTTAAGTAATCTGTAGGAGAAGAGACATAGTAATATTTCATTTGCTTTATTGTCAAATTGTATTATCATAGCTTTTCCAATTTAATACAATAAGGTGTGAAGTTGTGGGATGATGTTTACTTTATCCTACCTTTCAGTTTTATACTCTTAATATTTCCCATTTATATAAGTGACCTCAAAGCGAAAATTCTTGACAGAGCAATCTTAATGTCATTGTTTCTCAAGCTATAGATTAATGGATTCATCATTGGTGGGATAACTGAATACATTACTGTAATGGCAAAATCAAGGTATGATGGCTTCTCAGATATAGGACGCAGATAAGCAAAGCAACCAGTAAACAAAAAAATGGAAAAGACTATTAGGTGTGGCAAACAAGTGGAGAAAGCCTTTTTTCTTCCTTGGACAGAAGGAATTCTCAGGACAGCAAGGAAGATCTCCACATAAGTAACAACAATGAAGACAAAACAACCAAATGCTAATGTAATGCTAAATACTACAACTCCAATTTCAGTTATATATAAATCTGAACAGGCAATCTTCAGTAAATGTGGGATTTCACAATAAAACTGATTGATAATATTAGAGCAGAAAGGAGTAAGAAAAGTCCCAGTGGTGTTTAATACAGCATTGAAGAGGCTAGCAATCCACACGCTGCCAACCATTTGGGTGCAGGCCTTTTTGTTCATTATCATTTCATATTGTAAAGGATTACAGATAGCAACATACCTATCAAATGCCATGATAGTAAGAAGAGAAATATCAGAGTCTACAAAGAATAAAAATAAAAGAACTTGAGTTACACATTCAGAATAAGAAATCTGTCGTTTGTTCATAAATGAATTGAAAATGGATTTGGGAATGATGACTGAAACTGAGCCAATGTTCTGCAGGGCTAAATTCATTAGGAAAATGTACATTGGTCTGTGAAGGTGAGAATCAAAAATGATGGCAGAGATAATCAGGAAGTTCCCAGTTAGTGTAATTAAATACAAAATCAAAAATACAGAGGCATAGATAATCTGAAATTCCGGAATGTTTGATAATTCCAAGAGAAGAAACATAGATGTGTTGTTATCCATTTCTGGTCACAAAGATCACAACCTTAGAAGAAAAGGAAGCACTCTTAACATCATTTCCATTCATTATCATTTGGAGAACTTTTAATCATAAATTGTATGATTTCAACGCAGATTAAAATAAATGTTGATCTTTCCACTTTGGATAAGTGTTTTAAGCATAAATATTACATCCATATTGTTTCAATTTTCTTGTATTAATTAAAGTTCAAGGGTATGATATCAGTTGCAGCTCTTCAGTAAGCAAACATGCCTTATGATTGTAATCAAGATAATCAGAGTTAAGATAAAATTTGTTTTAGTAGTTAGATTTTTTTGTAAAAAATCATATTTATATATGTGAAATGAATTTAAAAGACTTTAAAATAAAAGTGAGCTATGAAAATGAAACAAATATTTGTTACAGTGGTTGTACATTCAGCCAGATACCTAACCCTAACCCTAATCAGATGTTGCTGCTGCTGCTGCTGCTGATGATGATGACGATGATGATTTGTGGAAATGTTGTATCTCCTGCATGGGATTTGTATTTAAATTGCCTTCTGATCATTGTTAAAATGTATACATCTCAATATATGTAAGTAGTTTTCTGTTTTCTGCTTGACATCTCAAGAAGTAAATATATATACATTTGCTATAATACATAGCAAAAATAAAAGACGGAATAATTGGATAGAAGGATTAGATAGATAGATAAATAGATAGATAGATAGATAGATGATAGATAGATAGATAGATAGATAGATAGATAGATAGATAGATAGATAGATAGATAGATAAGTTTAGAATTCAAAGGGTTAAAAAAGGCAAAGTGGAGAAGATCATTGCTTACTTTCTTCATTAATTCTCATTTTAGGTTATCGGGTATTTATCTGTTACTTGAACTTCTTTTATTTCTCATATGAAACTTTAAAGATTTTTCTGATAGCTTTATCAAGTCTTTTTTAGCTTCACAGAAACTTGCTCAGTTCCCAGGAGTCATGCACGTCTTGTGAGAAGAACCTCTAAGGTCTTCTCATTTCCCCTTGACTTTTGATTTTCTTTTCCTAATTAACATAATAAACTAAAAAATAACACTAGAAACCATATAATTTAGGAAATAGTTATGCCTGTCTAAAGATTAAATTGGATATTTTTTTAGGTAGGGTTGAAATGAAAGTTAAACAGATCTTTATTACATATATATTTTTCATATGCCACAGGAACTAATGTTTAATGACATGTATGTTTGGAGAAGGAAAACTGAAATCAGTCCTTTAAACTTCTCCATATTCTGAAAGCAGAATAATTTTCTAATACAATACAACGTAAATTGTTTGAAAATATAACTCCAACCTGTGAGGTGTCTATACAATCTAACCCTAAGCAAATAGAGATAGACCTTTTTCAGAGCCTGCTTTGATGCCCTTATATTAGATTTACTGGCGGGGGATGGAATTTCTTATTTGCAGAGAGTTTGCCCTTGTACATCTAGGCAAGTAGAAACTCTGCCTCCTACAGTATCCTATTTATGATGTCCCCAGATCTGCTGTTATCTCCCCAATCATCTCCAAATTTGAGAGTCATACTGATAAATTATATGTTTATTACTTTTTAAAGGATGCTAATCCCAGATTCACAGATTAGGTGGTCTAATATGTCAAAGGCCTGTACTAATCCTGCATCACCCTGTTTCCCCTTTCAGAGGCCCCAGCTCTTAATCTTCCCATTTCCTCCCCTACGACAGCCTCTTTCTTTATCCCATGGCTGTGACTTTACCTTCCTCCCATGGCTGGTTGCCAGGGAAGGCAAGTCAGGGCTGAGCCATTGTTGTCGCTCGGCTCCCCGCCAGCCCATGTAGCCCTTGTCATGAATGCCTGCAGCCACTGAAAAAAAGACACAGAGGCTGGAGGCTTTTTGCAGTGAAAATTATTGACCTCCGGCTTTGCTTGCTCCACTTCTCCAATGTGCTACTCTGGCCACATTCTAAGTGCCGGCCCCACAAATCCACCCCATTGAACCTGCTGTACTGGAGGGACTTACCCAAGCAAGTCCAAGCAGAGTGGTGCAGTGCCTAGAACATGGCGCCTAGAACTGCATGGCTGGTGCCTAGAATGTGGCAGCAGTGGTGCATTGGAGAAGCAGAGCAAAGCTGGAGGGCGGTAATTTTTGCTGCAAAAAGCCTCCAGACACGGTGTGTGTTTTCCGGTGGGGCTTGGCTCCAGCCACACTGAAATAAAGACGCGGCGTCTGGATGCTTTTTCCAACAAAAATTACCGACCTCCAGCTTTGCTCATTCCACTTCTCCAACACACCACTATGGCCATCAGCGATCATCACGCATGTCACACATGCACAATAAGGACTGACTGGGCAGGAATGGAGGAATCAGGCAGAGAGGAGTGGGGCCAGCCAAGGGCCTGTTTTACCAGTTTTCCAAACTACTCGGAACCCTGAATTGTGCCCTGCGAGGGTCCCACCTCCAGCACTCCTCTGCCACCACCTTGCCTCATAGTGCCCCCTGCCATTCCCGTTGCCTCCTAGTACCCCCCTAAGTCATCCCACTGCCCCACAGGGGGTAGTACTGCCCACTTTGGGAACCACTGCTCTAAGGGCACTAATTACAATTGGTTCAATATCTATTTTCTTTTTTGACAACTGTTCAACTTCAAACAGCAAATCCTGGTATTTCACATTTTTCAAAAAGTTTTTTTTTCTCAATCTTAGCATCATCTGGTAGATCATTATCAATGAATTAGATTTTTTTTTAATTTTCAACAACTATTATATGAGGCATGTTATGAACAAAATGCCTATTTGGATTTATAGTTTCATAAGATCTTAACTGTTCATTTTCAAAAATCCTCTTAACTTGATGGTTCCAGTGGTTCTTGGGTACATTCAAATCCTAACTTCTGGTGAAGTTTTCAATGAATAATTCTGGCAAAACTATTATGACACTGCTTATCAATGATTATAGTCAGTTTGTGAATTTTTGCTGCAGACACTAATCAAATGGTTATTTATTTCATCCTTTTTGCTACAAAGGGGACATTTTTTAAAAAAAAATATTTATTTGAGTGGGGGTTAGAGGATGTAACAACAGAGTCAGATAATGCATTCCAGGCATTGACCACTCTGTTACTGAAGTCATACTCTCTGCAATCAAGTTTGAAGTGGTTTACATTGAGTTTGTATCTGCTATGTGCTCTTGTATTGCTGTGGTTGAAGCTGAAATAGTCATTGACTGGTAGGACATTGTAGCAGATAATTTTGTGTGCTACACTTAAGTCTAACCATAGGTGGAGTAGTTCAAGGTTGTCCAAGCCCAAAATCTCAAGCCTGGTGATATAGGGTATTCTGTTGTGAGCAGAGGAGTATAGTACTCTTCTCATTAAATACTTCTGGACTCGCTCAATTGTATTATTGTCTGATATGCAGTGTGGATTCCAGACTGATGAGCTGTATTTGAGTATTGGTCTGGCAAAAGTTTTGTATGCTCTAGTTAGCAATTCGATATTCTGGAGAAGAAGCTTTGTAAGATTAGATTTACAACTCTTAATGCCTTTTTGGCAATACTGTTACAGTGAGCTCTGGTACTTAGGTCATTTGATATGAAAAATCCAAGGTCCTTGACAGAGTGAGAATCATCAATGAGGTTATATTCACCTAGTTTGAATTTGGTGTACTGATTTTTTTTACCAATGTGTAGGACAGAGCATTTGTTGGTCAAGATTTGGAGTTGCCAGATGTTTGACCATTCAGACACATAATCAAGGTCACTTTGAAGGATAGTAGCATTGCCAGTGGTGTTGAATAGTTTTACATCATCTGTAAAGAGGATGCAGTTACTTACAAGGTGATCACAAAGGTCATTTATATAGAGTATAAAGAGTGTGGGTCCTAGAACGCTATAGATATTGTTTTTTGCTTTAAAAAATGAAATAAAGTAATAGTACATTCCAAATCATTTAAGAACAGACCTATGCATTGGATTTGAAAATTCTCATACTTAAAAAAAATTGTATTGTGCAATGCAATCTGAAAACATTCCTCATGCTATGTAAAACTGAATTTCACATAGAAGAAAGAATAGCCTATCATCCTTAGGAAAGATCAGTTAAGTTACCCATCCTTTAGATTGGTTCTGGACTTGTTGGCCTTTCATAGGCCTTAAAGATAAGGCTAAATCATCAGGAAGAGGAGCTGGAATATTTTGTAAAGTCCATAAAATGATTTATGTTGATGACTGATTGTAGCTGTACCTAACTTGCCAGTTATGTATTTATTAGTGTGCACATTACAATGGGTTTTAACTGTCAATATTATGTTATTGGTAGCCATATAAATCTTGTATGGATGATGATGATGATGATGATGATGATGATGATGATGATAGATGTACATTTCTGTCTGTACATATCCTTGAGTTCATGATTTAATCCCTAAGCCATTTCTTTTTCTTCAAAAAGAAGGCTTCCAAAGCTTGAATGATATATTTTTCCAAATAATTTTGGGATTTTCAGTTTACATTTACATATTTTCTGGCCTATTATTGGAAACTAAAAATACAAACTTTGCATTGGACTTGGGGACAATGAATTATTGAATTGTTCAGCCATTGAAATCTCTTTTAACTTTTGTGAGACATAATCAGATTAGATTATAACATATGTTGTTTGCTTGACATCTATCAAGGATATTCAGTATTAGATGTTAGAAATATATATGGCTCAGTATTATGATTTATGCAAAGACCAGAAGAAAAAGCTTGACTACAGACATCTGTATTCCAAGGAGAGGAAAGTGGTTTAGATACAGTGCTGTTTATTAGTATTTAAAATAGTGCAAAGTGTATTTGTAACACTTGCCATATATAAATATTTCTATACATAAACATTTGTGTTTCTCTCTGCATGGTATGTCAACTAAATATAAATATGTATACTAATTCTTTATTTAATTTAAGGATTAGAATTTAGTTAAATGGCTTAATTTCGACTGACTACTATTACTACTACTACTATTACACACACACACACACACACACACACACACACACACACACACATCAATGAGCTTATGACTGAAGTACTCTTACTACAATTACAAAAAGACAAAAATAGAATAGTATTTCTGTCCAAATAATTTTGGGATTTTCAGTTTACTTTTTCTCAGATGCATATTTCCTGATCTGCTGCTGGAAACTAAAAACACCATTCTTTGCACTGGACATAGAAAGAACTATAAAGTTAATGATTTATGTAGAAAACAGGAGACAGGACTTGCATTTCAGAATAATAATGTGCAGCTAACTGGATCCAAAGGGGAAAAATGGTGTTAGTACACTTGTTCATGTATACAGGCCCAGTTGAATACACACAGAATAGACACAGAATTTAATACATATGCACAGAGCTAATAAGTGAAAAGGTGCTGTTTATTACTATACATAGTACAAAATATATTTGTAATAATTTATCTGTATAAATATTTCTATACATCTACATATGCAATGTATATACAAACATTTATCTGGGTGTGTGCTTTGTGTACATGTGTTTGTGTGTGTGTGTCTCTCTCTCTGTGTATATATGGTAAATAAGTATAACATTTGTTTTAATATGTAGAAGATAATTAACATTCTAACAGTTTGTTTTTAATGCAAACAAAGTGCTAATTTCTTCCTCCATATTACTGGCCAATAGTCTTAGGAATGTTAACAGCCTCTCTCTTACTACCTGGTTGACCAGCACCTAAGACAAGTGGAACTTGCTCTACCACCTTCTAGAACCAAGGGTTGCATATCTTTCTACTGGCTGTTTTCTGACTCTTTCATTTCAGTGGCCTTAGGGATCTTCTTGCTTCTTCTCACTAGACATAGATCTTTTGCCTTACATATCAATCATCTATATCATGGCTTCCTCTGCTGCTACCTTTGTCTATTCACCTCTCATTCCAACAGCATCTCTTGTCACATTTAGAAGACTTCCACCTTCTTTCTTTGGTTACTTGTTATGGCTTCTTTTATCATTCTCTCTTCGGAAACCTGCATTTCCAAAGGGTTATAGGGGATTCTAATGTTTTAAACTTTGCTCTCCATTTTCTTTAAATGTCTGTGTGGACAATTGAGTAATCTCCAACCTTGACAGTGGCATATAACATTCTTTCACTTTCAGGACTCTTCAATCAGCTCACAACATGAAACTATGAGATAGGCTTCATTTTATATTTAACTCTTCATATGTCTGCTCCTAATTTTTGCTGATTAAAATACGAGTCCTCAGACCAAAATGTTTTGAGAGGGCAATTTTGATATCCTTATTTCTAAAGCTGTATATTAATGGATTTAACATAGGTGGAACAATAGAATACATGATGGTAATTGCAAAATCAAAGTGTGATGGGGTATCAGATGGAGTTCTCAAGTAAGCAAATGACGAAGTAAATAAAAACAAGGAAAAAACTGTGATGTGTGGGAAGCAAGTGGAGAAGGCTTTTTTTCTTCCCTGAACAGAAGGGATTTTTGAAACAGCAGTAAAGATCTGAATGTAAGTAACAAAGATAAAGGCAAAACAACCAAATGCTAATGTAAAACTGAATATTATGCCAGCAATTTCAATCACAAATGCATCTGAACAGGCAAGCTTAAGTAACTGTGGGATTTCACAGTAAAACTGATTGATTGCATTAGAACAGAAATGAGTAGTGAATGTTCCAATTGTATTTAATACAGCATTGAGAAAGCTAGCAGTCCATACACTGCCAATCATTTTGATACAAGCCTTCCTATTCATTATCATCTCATATTGTAAAGGATTACAAATGGCAACAAATCGATCATATGCCATGACAGTAAGAAGAGAAATATCACAATCTATAAAGAAGACAAACAAGAGGACTTGAGCAACACATCCAGAATAAGAAATATACCGTTCATTAATAATGGAATTGATAACAGATTTGGGGACAATGAGTGAAACAGACCCAATGTCTTGTAAAGCTAAATTCATCAGAAAGACGTACATGGGGGTGTGAAGGCAAGAGTCAAAACAACTGCAGAGATAATGAGAAAGTTCCCTATTAGGGTCATTAAATACAGAATCAGAAATATAGCCGTGTACATAACCTGTAGTTCCCTAATTGTTGAGAATTCCAGTAGAAGAAATATAGATGTGTCATTATCCATTGTTTTGTCACAGATATCAGAAACCTAGAGAATGGTAATTGGTTAAAGACATTTAAATAGCAAATTGTATGTATTTATGTGAAAGATTAAGCTAAAATTGGTATTTCCAAATACTAATAAACATTCCCCAATGTAAGTATTGTTTTCTTATGACTTAATTGTCTGAGACTAATTTACATTAACAGGTATTGAGCCAATTGCTTTTATTTAACATTAATCATGTCTCATGTCAACATTTATAGTTCCGAATTCAAAGACAGTGGAGAATCTCACTTTTAGTTATTTTAAGTAGTAGATAAAATTACTGCAAGCATCTCCATCTGTTTCCTGAAACTAAAGGTAAAATTTCAGGAAAAAAAATAAAACGAAGATTCTTGAATCTTTAGCTAATGATAATTTGTATTGGGATCTTGGTTGTGTAATCCTATCTATATTACCTGAATGAGGGTCTCTCTTCCACCGTCTGCTTTTCAACAGCCACCCTGCAAATAGATATGTGTTCCCCTTCAGTTCCATTTGAATTATATCTTGAAAAGAATCTGCACTAAAACCTATAATTTTCTTCAGAAACAGAAGAGCAAAAATTGGTGAAAGAATGAAAAAAGAAATTTTCAAATGTATCCTAAATGGAAGATTTAGATTTGAAGAGATATGCTTCAATGTTTATAAATTCTGTCATATTCAGAATTAAACATATATATTTTTCATTTAATATACTTTCTTTAATAACTGTAGGCCCAACTTATTTTTCCCAGAATATGGATAACTGCATGAAATTAATTAATCACATCATCTTAATCATTAATAATCAAACAGATTTATAAAAATCTGTAGAACTCAGGTTTAACATAATCCATATCCAAGTGGAGTTTCTACTGCACAGAACAGAACATAGCTCTAAAGAAAATAAAGATGTAAACTTATTTAAATGAATTTAACTTTTGTACAATTTGAGCACCATAATTCATCTTATAGTTGAAAAAGATGTAGAAATATACTGAATTCTGAATATGCCCCAATCCCAGCATCCTCCAAATTGGAAGAAAAGTAGAGATCTCTCATCCCATTCCAAAGTTTCTTCTGGTTGTCACATCAAAAATTTAAATATGTAGATTTCTTTAGCAGGGGGAAGAGAAAAAAATGTGGGAAATTTATAAAGAAAATGCTGAATGAATAGCAGTAAAATATGAATAACTGTAGAATATGAATGTATGAAGGTGAAGGAAAGGAAGTAAAAGTGGAAAAGAAATCAGCTTACTTTCCTCTTTTAATGTGATTTTCACATATTCATTTTCCAGTTCCCTTTGAAACTGATCATTGTATGTCTACTTTGCACTATAATTATTGATTTTAAATTGTTTTCCTCATTAGTATAGTTTTATTAGACCTTCTATGCCTAATCAGAGACTCATTTAGTTCCCAGTGGTCCTGAACAGTTGATTAGAACAACCTCAAAGGTCATTTTTCTTTTTGCTTTCCTTTTCCTAATTAACATAATAAGCTCTAGAATCAATGCATTTCAGAAGTTTGTTATTCAAGAAAATAAGCCTAGCATTTAGCCAATAGTTCAGGTATCTTTTTCTATTTTCTTTCTAGGGAACATATTTCCTGATGTGCTACTAGATACTGACTAGATTTACAGATATTCATAGATTTACAGATATGTTGAAGATGGACTCAGGCACATTTGAACAGTTTAATCATCAAAAATTATTTCCACTCCTTTCTGTTGGACTCAAACTGGACTTAAATATATTGCCTTACATATACCAAAGGCAACTACTGTTAGACATAAAGTCACACTTTCAAAATTCCATTAGATGGCAACTTTTGAGGAAAGAGAATTAGAATATACTCACTGTACCTAACACAGTGGAATTGACAGAAAACCTCAAGGAAAGATAGCCTGTCCATTTGTAATGATAGACTTTAGAAGTTAATGCTGAATCACACCCAGAAAGTAGAGATAGTGCCGCCCACATAACAACACTATACTATTGACAATATTGAACAGAACTGCACACAATATTGCATTCTGGACCAGCTGTAATCGAGATGATCTTCAAAGAAAATTCCATGTAGAGCACATTGCAGAATGTGGAAGGAAGTCATCTAGGCACAATTGAGAGAAAGCAAGCCCTACAAGTCCAGAAATATGAGCAATTTAATATGCAAATAATATATATATATGTTCAAAGATGATCTGTGAAAAGGCCTCTCTAGCCACAATTGTCTCTCAAGTCCAGGGGGACCCGCCATTTTGTATCATATCTGTTTTAGCCCATTGAGAGAAAAATATATCACATCACTATATCCAAAACCAAAGCCACTCCATTTTGCCAAGGTTGAGTTGAAAGTGTTTCCTCCCCATACATAATCTCATAGCCTCTAGACATTGGGTCACCATCAAAACATCATCACCTATCTGGTCAGAGCTTTAGATGTATCATCAGCATATCTATCAAACCTCATGACAAGATGACAAACAACCAAGTCAATGAATTTTAGTAGATATCAAGAAGGTGTGATGAGAGATCTGAGCCATGATGTACCTCAAATTTCAGGGCCCTGAGATTACAACACTTCCTCAAAAAAATACTGGCCATGGAAGAAAGACCATAGAAAAAAGGTGACCTCACTCCTAACACAAAGTTGTCCAGAACCAAAGATATGATGGTCAGTTGTAACAAAAGCTATCAATAACTACAGTACCACCTCCTCCAAGATACATGATACTACCTTGTAATACAAAAAGCATTAACTATTCCTTAGACCCATCCACATGACACTTCCCAAAAGACCCTGACCAATCAAGAGAAGCATGGGTTCAGGACAGAGTTTGCATTGTTCTAACCTACCCTTATCTTGTAAAACAGAAGTCTCCTCAAGCACTAATAAGAAAAATAAAAACAAGTGTTCCAGTTTCTTCTGCTTTTCTGACTGCATTAAGTCTGGATCAATTCTGGTTAGTTAAGATTCAAAGGAATCTTTGAAAAAAATGGGTTATAAAAGAAATTACTTCAAATTCAAGGGAGATTTTCATATCAACAATGGTTCAGGCTCCCCTACAGAGTAAAATTATAGTACTAGGCTAAATCAGTGGGTATTTGTTCAAGGTCTTGTGAATGCTGAAAATAGAAGGTTCATAATACATTTTTGTCTCATAAGGAAAGTGACTTATATAGATAATTAGCCCTGTACAAATGTTTTGGGGATGTTAAACAAATCTCTTTAGTCAAAGCTATGGATTAGCATATCATAGTGATAGGTTATTCCCTAAATAGCCTTATGATCTAGTAATTGGAATTACTTTTAAATGATTGGGTTCAAAGAGAAGACTATAGTAAAAGGAATAACTACAAGTATGACAGCCTAATTCAAAGCAAAGGTAAAGAAGGAAGAGATTGAAGAAGAAAAAAATGAAATTTTATCATTTAATATTTAATAGGAGAAGTACTATCATTAAATGTTGTACATTATAATTCTTGATTCTTAATGAATGTACCTTTTCTTTATGTATACTGAGAGCATTTACACCAAGACAAATTCCTTGTGTGTCCAATCACACTTGGCCAATAAAGTATTCTATTCTATTCTATTCTATTCTATTCTATTCTATTCTATTCTA
>NW_020769430.1:405302-497474 GCF_900518735.1 Pseudonaja textilis
TATTCTATTCTATTCTATTCTATTCTATTCTATTCTATTCTATTCTATTCTATTCTATTCTATTCTAAAAAGAAAAAACTGTGAAGAATATGGATAAAGCCTGAGGAAAAAGCAAAGGGAAAAGTATTCTCAAGTGTGAGATTAATGTAGGACAAATCCAGAATATAGATTCTCCTTTAGCCATGTTGTGGCTACAACTATTCTGGGGAAAAAAACTATTTTTTTTTTGTATGTACAGTATGACATAAACATTTGAAAACTACAACTCAACAAACACATACAAAAGTACAGACATAGGATTTTTATATATTTATTGTTACATTTCTTAAGAATGAAAAGTTAACATCAAATATTTTAATCTAATAGGAGTATGAAACTGGATAGTAGAATTTACATTAAACCTCTCCTTCCCTGTTTGCAATTACATTGTCCATTTTCTATTTTCCAGTGTCAAAATTTTTGAAAGAGCAACTGTCCTTGTTTCTCATGTTGTAGATTAATGGGTTCAACATGGGTGGAATAATGGAATAAGTTATTGTAACAGTGAAATCAAAGTGTGATGGTTTGTCAGGTCAAGGAATCAGGTAAGCAAATAAAGAGGCAACCAAAAATATGGAGAAAATGTGACATGGGGAAAACAAGTAGAAAAGGCTTTTTCCTTCCCTGAACAGAAGGGATTCTTGAAACAACAGAGAAGATCTGTCCATAAGTAACAGTGATGAAGATAAAGCAACCAAATACTAATATCATAATAAATATTATATATCCAATTTTAATTACATATATATCTGAGCAGGCAAACTTAAGTAATTGTGGGATTTCACAATAGAACTGATTGATTGTATTAGAGCAGAAATTATTATTAAAAGTTCCAATAGTATGCAATCCAGCATTAATGAAACTGACAATCCAGACACTGCCAACCATTTTAGTACAGACCTTTTGTTCGTTATCATTTCATATTGCAAAGGATGGCAAATGGCAACAAACCAATCATATGCCATGACAGTCAAGTTGTAAAAGTAAGATGTTCAATCTGAAAAAAAAACACTATGGAAGGGCAAGGAAAACAAATTATTAGAACATTATGGCAAAAGCAAACAATAACAACCCTTTTCTTAACCCATAGATCAGCCTGTAACATGGAGGTTGTCAGGACTCCAACAAATCCACCCCCATTCAAATGATAAGTCTCTACCAATATCTCTCAGAGAAAATAAAATTGATTTATTAGAAGTAGCCATGTTGCCATTAACTGGATTCAGCCAATACTAAAATACATCATTCATCTTCCCCTTGACCCTGGTCTTCCCCCCACTCCTGGATGTATATTCTCCAATTAGAATTTGAATTAGAAGAACTTTATTGTCATTGTACAAGTACAACAAAACTGAGGATTCACCCCAGCAACTGTTCGCAATATAATAAAACCAAAGCACTTAAAAATGAAGATAAGAAAAATAGAGTACCCACATCTCCATTTGCAATTTGAGAGTACAATATCTAGGAATATACACAAAATATACATCCAACACCGACTGTAATGCTTAGCCGAGCATAATACACAAGAGATGAATTATACTGTAATATGTTATTATACATCTGAATGTACATCTTTTCACATCTTAATAAAGTAGTGACTTTGTGTTTATTTGCGGTTCGGATGGCCCAGGGAAAGAAACTATTTGTTAGTCTAGTGGTGTGGGATTTTATTGACCTAAAATGCTATCCAGATGGCAGCAGGTCAAAAAGATAATTGCCAGGGTGTGAGGGGTCTTCTATAATGGCCTTGATTCTGCTTTGGCAGTGGGACCTGGCTAAGTCTTCCAAGGAGGGCAGAGGGCAACCAATGATCTTTTGAGCTGTGTTTATCACCCTCTGTACAGTTTTCCTGTCCTCAACTGTGGAGCCTGCATACCACACACCCAGACAATATGTCAGACTGTTCTCTACAGAGGCTTTATAGAAAGCCAGCAACAGCTTCTTATCCAGACTGTTCTTCCTGAGAACCCGCAGGAAGTGCAGCCACTGCTGAGCCTTCTTCACTATGGCCTTGGTATTAGGGGACCAGGAGATATCAGCTGAAATATGGATGCCAAGGAATATGATCGTAGGGACAGTTTCTACACATTCTCCAATGATGATGAGTGGGGCATTGTCCTGTCCATGTCTCCTGAAGTCCATAATCAGTTCTTTGGTTTTATGGACATTCAGTGACAGATTGTTCTGTCAATACCAGATAGACAGGTTCTCTACTTCTGCCCTATATGCCATCTCATCCTCTCTGGAGATGAGACCAATCATGGTTGTGTTGTCCGCAAACTTTATAATGGTGTTTGTTGCGTGGCTTGGTGAGCAGTCAAAGGTGTACAAGGCATATAGCAGGGGGCTCAAGACACAACCCTGGGGGGAACCAGTACTGAGTGTAATAGTGGAAGAAAGGTGGGAGCCAAGTCTAACAGACTGTGGTCTGTTTGTCAAAAAGTTCTTAATCCAAGAGCAAATGGGGATGGGGACCTGCAGTTTATACAGTTTGGTTACTAGTATATCTGGGATGATAGTGTTAAACACAGAGGTGTAGTCAAAAAGGGCATCCTCACATAGTTCTGTTTGTTCTCTGTTTGTTCAGCGCTCTATGAAGTGTGATGACCACAGCATTCTCTGTAGATTGGTTTGCTGTATAAGCAAACTGATGTTGATCAAAGGAGGGCGGGAGGCAGTCTCTGATGTGCTGTGAAACTAGTCACTCAAAAACCTTCGTAATGGAGCTTGTTAATGCTATGGGCCTATAGTCATTGAGAGTGTTTATATTTGTTTTTTTGAGAATGGGAATGATGGTTGCAGCCTTCAGGCATTGTGAGATGATGGCATGTGTTAAAGACAGATTGAACAGCTCTGTAAGTATTTCTGCCAACTGGTCAGCACATGCTTTAACTACTGCACCAGGAATGCCATCAGGCCCAGCAGCTTTCCTGGGACTTACTGCTCTCAGTGTTTTTCTCACCTCATGCAAGTGAAGAGAAAGAGATGCAGCATCATGGTCCTCATGAGGCAGTATGTCCAGGTTCTTGGTGGTCTCAAAGCATGTGAAAAAGCTGTTTAGCTCCTCTGCCAGAGTGCTACTGCTCTCACTGTTTGTTGGGCCCCAGCCTTTATAGTTGGTCAGGGCCTGTATCCTCCTCCACATCTGCCATGGGTCATTGTCAGTAAAGTGGCCCTTGACCTTCCTCCTATACATCTCCTTAGCATGTTTGATGCCCCTTCTCAACTCAGCTCTGGCAGTGCTGTACTGTGAGGTGTCACCTGCTCTGAAAGCCAGGTCACGAGCCCTGATCAGAGTCTGGACTTCACTGGTCATCCAGGGTTTCCTGTTTGGGAAGGTCCATATGCTTTTATCCATAGTGACATTTTCTACACAGGTCTTCATGTAGAAAAGCACAGTCTCTGTGTATAACTTGAAGTCCTGTTGATTGAAGATGCTCTAATCTGTGTGGGCAAAACAGTCATGAAGCTGGGAGAGGGCATTTTCAGGCAAGCATCTAATAGTTTGACTGCTAGGTTTTGTTCTCTTCCTAAGGAGAGTGTAGGCTGGTAGTAAAAGCAGGGTTAAATGGTCTGATTGTCCTAAGTAGGGAAGAGGTTTTACTCTATAAGCATGCTTAATATTTGACTACACATGATCAAGTGTGCTTTTTCCCCTGGTTTGGCACTTAACATGTTGGTAAAGTTTGGGGAGCACAGTTTTTAGGCATGTTCTGTTGAAGTCCCCAGCAATGATGTGAACGCCCTCAGGATGAGCTCTCTGTTGCGTGGTAATTATGTCTTGAAGGTGACTGAGCACCATGCTAACATTAGCATCTGGATGTAAATGTACCGCAGTGATGGTAACTACTGTTAGCTCCCGTGACAGATAAAATGGTCTACACTGAACAGTCATGGCCTCTAAATCTGGTGAGCAATGGCTGTTTGTTATTTTGCTGTTTGTGCACCAGTCTTTATATATATAAATAATTAGGCCCCCTCCTCTTCTCTTACCAGAGGCTATATTGCAATCTTGACGGTGCAAGGTCTGGTCTGCTAGCTCCACTGTAGCATCAGGGATTTTCAGGTGCAGCCAGGATTCTGTGACGATTAGCAGACAGCATTCACAAATTGGTTGTGGGAGATCTGCAGCTGTAGTTCATCCACTTTGTTTACAAGGGATCTGACATTTGTGATGAACATAGATGGTAATGGGGGTTTCTGCAATCTCTTCCTCAATTGAGTTAGCAGGCCCGCTCTGCATCCCTGCTTCTATTTTCTCTCCCTACGCCATCTTCTACGCTTACTTAATCCACGGAGCTCCTGGAGATCTTGCTAGCTCCAATGGGATATTGTGGGATTCTGTATATGCATAGGTGACTTCAGTTTTGAGTTGCTGTCCTATACTTATCAGGTCTTCTCGACAGTACGTTAGTCTGTTGCAGGATGGAGTAAAATTCAGGAAAAAAAAGAAGTAAAACACAAAAAGAAGAACAGTCTTCGGGAGCATTGAGCCACTGCAACCATGCACGCCGCCATCTTGTGAGACACATCCATAGCCAAGAGTCATCAGTCATGCTTTCCAGTAATATTTTTGCACTCCAACAACTTTGGGCTGCCAGGGCGATTATCTAGGCACTTGAAGAATGCACTGTTTTCCCCCACTCCCTTTCTGCTCGCAGATAAATAGGTCATTTAAGCTCTCCAGAAAAAGCATACCCTGGAAAAGCAATCCTTAGATCCATTTGCATCACTTAAAGATACCAGCTGGCCTCACTCACCTCACAAGATATCCTAAGGAAATCACCAGATTTAAGGAAAGCTCACATACCCCCCAGGAAGGCAGTAAAAAAATCAGTACCAATTTTGCATCCTGCCTCTTGGAAGTATACCCCAAAAGGACAGTGCCAGATAGTATTAAAGCAGTGAAGGAAGACCCCCTCCAAAGATAGACAAAGAAACCATGAGGCAGGAAAAAATTCAAACACAATACAAATAATTAAGTCACAACAGTAGCTGTTGCTTGTTGAAGCTGAATAGGGAAAATTATCCCATCAATAAACACAGGATTAAATGTCATCAAACACGGAATTAACCTTCACCAAAAACCAGTTTTAGACCAAAATGCAGAAAGGGTATGTAAACTTACGTTTGAATGCCAATCTTTCTAGCTAGCCAAGAAGCCTTGCTGGATGTCACTCATCTTGGTTCCCTGTCACTAAAAGCTTTGCTTCATTAATCAATTATTTCTTCAAAGTGCTGATTGTCCAGGGAAGTATTTCCTCCCAGCAGCAGTGTGAAAATCTTAAAAAATCCCTTCCCCTTTAAGAAAGTCAAGCCTTAAAAGCTCCGGAGACAGGAAGTCTAGACATACTGGCAAGAATGTAATAAAGGTGGAAGAAAACAAAAGGAGATTGCTTCTAACTACTGGGTCTCTGGACTACTTAGAAAGTTAACAAGGGGTTCTATAGAACCTGACAGAACCGGTAGAATCCCACCCCTGGTTTAATAGCTGAAAGCAGTTAATAAGCAATTTTTGAAATTGAAGTATGCAAACTTAATGTCCTTTCAAAGATACAGACTGTGTGGCTTGAGCAAGATGGATATTTCCTTGCCTCCCAGGGCTCTAAATCTCCTGGAGCCACTACCTTGTAAACTGTTCATGAGGTACAGCTTGTGGGTAATCTCAAATCTTTTCCTTATTCACAGAGATTCGAAGAGCACTGTGTTACCTAGTTTGGATAGTTGAATGATTACAAGGAAACAACCAAGCTCACAGAATATGAAGGACTTTTATTTCAATCCTGAGCTACAAATATTCTTTATGGAATAAAGAATGGAAATCCATTTATTAGGTTCCTTTTAACAATTAATGACTCTAGTCCCTGCCCTGTAATTATAAATACTGAAACTTTTATTGTAACAGCAAAAGTAACAGAGTCTTGTAAATTTCAATTTGTTTCCCCTCACTTATTTTATCTTTAGGTAAAGTAGTGAGGATCTTGTCTCAGATATTTTCCTGGCCTTGGTTTAAATCTCTCTTATTGGATAGTAGTGACTTTTCATCCTGTCTTCCTATGTTCTCTCTAAATACATGGTTTCTACTTCAGAATCAAATGTACTTTACACAGAGTATAAGTTTATATATTATTTATTTAAATAAACAAGCATTTTTGTTCCAACTCTTTTAATTAATAAAGAACATTCTATTATCTTATAATGATTTGTAAAATAAGATCATTTGAACCAAATAAATAACTAAAATTCATTTAGAACAAGTTTCTTTAGTTGACAAACAAAGTTAGATTAGATTCAATTCTATCCCTTTAATTTAACTTATATAAATGACAATCTGTTATAGAAAAAAGCAATACATATGGACTAACTTTACCAATACATAATATGTGAGTTGGGAGATGCAGTATTCAAGTGATAGGCATTATGTATCATTTTCTTTATATTTGTCAAGTTAAGTATTATAAGATATCATTGAATATATCTGTTAAAGAAATTATGATATGAGCATTTTTGGAGAAACATTTTTCAAATCCCACAAAACAAATAAAATCAAATTTCTAATGTATATTGTATTTTTCATCTTACTCATAACAAATAAAACTTGCTTGGAAGCTAAACAACTTGAGTCCAGCAGTCAAAATAATTATAATAATAGAAAAGATCTGTACAGAAATAACAATGATAAAGAATTTTTAAAGGATTCTTAAAGAAAGAATGATAAAAGCAAAACAACCAAATGTTATTGTAAAAATAAGTACTACAATTCCAGTTTCAATTACATATAAATCTGAGCAGGCAAGTTTAAGTAAAAGTAGGATTTCACAGTTGATGATTATAATTTAATGATAATTTAATGATGATTTAATGATTTAATGATGATAATTTAAAACTGATTGATAATATTAGGGCAAAAAGGAGTAATGAAAGTTCCTATCGTGTTTAGTACAGCAGTGAGAAAGCTGACAATCCAGACACTATTTAACTATTTTGGTACAAACCTTCCTATTCATTATCAGTCCATATCATAAAGGATTGCAAATGACAACATACTGATCATATGCCATGATAGTAAGAGGAGAAATATCTGAATCTACAAAGAATGCAAACAAAAACATAAACTATATAATTATGTAATTGATTATGTAGTGTATGTAATGTATCAAATATTAGCATCATTTCTTATACTGGTCAGCCAATCCCATCTAGGGGCATGAACCTAGTATGTGAAATCATCATGTGATTTGAGGGAATGATAATAATTGCACAACAGAAATATCATTCTGCATTGTTCAGCACTCTTATGACAATTTGTTTGTTCAGCACTCTTATGACAATTCCCAACTTAACCCATTATAATGTTGCATTACAATGGGTTAAGTTGGGAATTTGACAGATTTGGAGGTAGAATAAGTATTTGGAGGAAAAAAGGCAAAAGATGGATGGATAAGAGCTCAGATTAAGAGCATGGGAGCAATAATGATGAAAAGAAGAACAATGAATTTATTTCCCAATAAATTCCATCCAGCAGTATTTTTAATTTCAGTGTTTCATGTGTTTCCTCGAAAATAAGATCTGGTCTTATAATTTTTGTGACATCAAAAAAAGCACCAGGTCTTATTTTTTTTGCGGGGGGGGGGTCACTTCCATTGACTCATCTTGTGGTGGTGGAACAGATGGCCCTGCCCACCAGGGGCCCACTGCTGGCCCACTTCTGAATCTGCTTGTCACCGCTTGCATGCACAGCCAGACCCTCCATTTTATTCTCAGAGGCCTTCAAGGAAAGGTCTCCGCAGCTGAGAAACGGGCTCCAGATATATACATGGGGTGCTCCCCAGCCTCCATTTTTCCATCAGAGGCCTTCTGGAAAGGCCTCTGCAGTCAATAACAATGCTCTGGATCAATCCTTAAATCTTAAATTAATATTATTTTTATATTGTAATCCAGAGCTAGCTATAGTGATCTTTCGTTTAAGATGTTTAGAATAGAAGGGGATTATGGTTAATTTAAGAATTGATATAGTTCCACTTCCTTCCAAAAAACATTGAAAACTTGGTTATTTTCTCAGTCCTATTGATAAGGTATTTGATGAGGTCCTGTAGGATTTTTTTTTTGCTGTTTTTGTTGTTATTTTTCCCTTTCTAGATGCACATCATGTGTTATTTTATTGTATTATTCTTGGTATTTTACATTTTTTAAAATGTAAAGTACCAAGGGACTTTGGGAGAGGAAGGAAGGAAGGAAGGAAGGAAGGAAGGAAGGAAGGAAGGAAGGAAGGAAGGAAGGAAGGTTGGTTTTCTTCTAGCAAGAGCTGATTTTATCATTGATATTGTGGTGTGACATATCCCCCAAATTTTCATTTCAAATGGAAATTCTTTTGCAAAATCTTGTGTCTTTACATTTTTTTTGTAGAAATACACAGCTGACATATAACTTGTTCAGATTCAATGAACATACAGGCAAACAACATAGAGAGAATATTTATTAGAATATGACTAATATATAGGAGCTAGACACTGAAAAATTGGTATAATGCATTTTATTATTAATACACAGGGAGATAAACATGCACACAAGGTTTGGCAGAATATTTTGATAAAGTAAGTAAATCACTTTCCAAAACAATTAAGAACAAACTAGCAAATTGTATTTTAAATTACCAAGGTTTGTATAAATTCCACAAGGCATTTTGAAACTCTTTATTTCTCATGGTGTAAATAAATGGATTCAGGACAGGAGGAAGAATTGCATATATCACCACAAAGATTAACTCCAGATCAGATGAAGTATTACTGGGTGGTCTTATATAAACAAAGAGTCCAGTGAACAACATCAAAGAGAAAACACTGAGGTGAGGGAGGCAAGTGCATATGGCCTTTTTCTGCCCATGTACAGAAGGGATTTTGAGCACTGTGGTGAAAATGAACACATATGTTGTAACAACAAAAATAAAACATCCAAATATTATGATACCACAAAAGACAATTAATCCAACTTCAAATAGATATGAATCAGAGCAAGAGATTTTAAGCAGTTTTGGAATTTCACAGAAAAATTGATCAACCTTATTAGAACAAAATTTTATTGAAAATGTGCCACTTGTGTGCAACACTGCATAAAACAGACTAACAAGCCACACAATAACTATCATCTGAATGCAGGCTTCTTTGTTCATGATTGTCTCATATTGTAGAGGATTACAAATTGCAACATGGCGATCATGAGCCATTACTGTTAAAAGGAAGTATTCAGAGGCTTCAAAAAACAGAAAGAAAAAAACTTGAGCCGTGCATTCAGGATAAGAAATAAGCCTGTTATTCATGAGTGAATTAGTCATAGATTTGGGTACAATGACTGAAATGGAACCAATATTCGCCAGAGCCAAATTCATTAAGAAGAAATACATTGGAGAATGCAAACGATGGTTCATGAGGACTACAATGACAATGAAAAGATTGACTGTAAGGGACACTATGTATATTGTTAGAAATAGGAAAAAGTGCAAAATCTGTAATTTATAGACTTGAGAAAACTCCAGGAGCAGGAATTCAGTAGGTCTGGTAAGATTTGGCATGCTGTGTAGAAGTTTAATGTGTATAATTATCTGTGGGAGAAAAAAAAACTAATTATTTGCAAATAATTAATATATAGAGATAATTGTCATTGATTCAGCTTATACTGATCTTTGAAAACTGAAGATTAGAGGATAGGGATCATAATTTCATATAATTTCATCATTTTTATAGATCAGTAGTCATATTTTTAAGTGATAAAATTTTAGAAGGCAAAATTTTCACTACAATAAACAGTTTAAATGTTTCTATAATTGGTATTATCTTATCATCCAGTCCTCGCATCACAACATAAAACAGAAATATAGATGAGGTATCCAACAGAATGACTGAACTTACTACCCAATCCTCTCAGCACTAGTTTTGCATAGTTAAATAGTTTTTCCTGATTCAAAATGAAAAGGGACCAAACTCCCAATGGCTAATCTCTTAAAATGGTATAATACATTGTCTAACTACTGTAATAAAAACATTTTTAAGAACACCATTCTATTTTATTCTACTTCATGTCATTTTGTTTAACTTATAGCTGAAAACCTGAGAGTGAAAAAGAGCTATGAGAATGATAGGTTTTTCAGAAAAGTTCCATAATCTCTCTTAGAGAGTAGGATAGGAACTGATGTGGATGTAATAGTTGGAGAGAAAAAGAAGAAGAAAAAGCTAGCAAACTAAGTACTTTTGAAGAAAGTGTTGAAGAAATCAATTCCAGATTGAAGACCAATTGATCCCATAGAGAGGTGAAAGAGAACCTGAAGCTTAAGAAAATTAATATTCTACCAGCCATGGGAAATCACCAGATTGACCCTTGATTAATGGAAAGAAACATGAGACATAGCTGTGTTAAATTTTTAAAATGGACATGCTTGCTATAAAGTTGAAATGTTACTATTGTAGGAAGGGAAATAATAAATTGCAGAATGGAAGAGCAATTAAGGTTACAAATTGGTTTACTCTGTTGATCACATAGCATTGTTTTTCTTAGAGAAAAATTAGCGGTAGTGTGTGGAGGGGTGAGATTGGGGGGCAGTAAGACAAGTATTTATCTGCTGCATAGTTATAAGCGATTGACAAATCAAATAAATAAATATAAATAAATAAATAAATAAATAAATAGTTCTGGTTGTGAAAGCCAAGTTCTTAGAACTTTTTAAATGTCATATATAAGGAGAAGTTTTTATATGAGAAAGTCTCTTCTGAAACCAATAAGTCAAGTCAATGAAACTGATAAAAGAGCTTACATGGGAGAGGCTCTTTTGGAAAACAAAGCAGAGTTTCATCTTTTTAGGTCTGTTGGTATAAGGTCAAATTCTCAGATATTTTAGGGAAGGAGGGGGGAAATTCCAAAGTAAGGAGCTTGTCATACTCTCAATTATTATTGTACATAAAATTGGCTAAAGAAAAGTATTCAGGGGAGAGAGAGGAAAAAAAAAAAGAGAGAGAGAGAGAGAGAGAGAGAGAGAGAGAGAGAGAGAGAGAGATGACAGACATAAAGTATATATAGCAGTTTTTGAAAAGCCTTACCAGATTTTTCATTCAAATTTCTGATCATTCTAGAAATATGAAGGATGAAACTGCTACTTGATATAATACTTTTTGCAGTAATAATGTATTCAGAAAAATTATTTAATCCACAGAGGACTTATAAATACAAGATATGATAAATTCACAGCATTATTTGTTTGCAACATAATATGCAGAATTAGACCCAGGCAAGCAGTTTTTCATTGGTTGTCATAATATAGAATATACTTTAGCAATAGTAAAAATCTTCTTCTTTACTTCCTCTTTTGCCCTTTCAGGTGGACAGGGAAAAGTGAAGTAGAGGAAAAAATACAGAAAAGTATACCGTGGAAAATATAGGATAGATAGATAGATAGATAGATAGATAGATAGATAGATAGATAGATAGATAGATAAGAGGATGGACGGATAGATAGATGGATAGAAAGATAGATTTACTCATAATTAGTAATAAATATAATTGTACTCCAACCTGTTTTTTCTCAATATAATTTCATATTGATCTCATTATTGAAGCATTAAAATTCCTCAACTGAAACTTGGCATAAATGATACTGTGTGCATAAATTATTCCAAGCAAAACTGGAAGCGTCATCTTCTGAATGGGTATGCACATACACATGCACACACACAGAGAGAACTTTTTAGATTTACTCAGTTCCCTAGTTATCCTGCTATCAAAAGTATTGGCTTCTCTATCATTACAGATCACACAGAATTGGTTCTACTTTCTTATTGAAGGCAATCAGTTAATAAACATAGGAGAATATATATTTAATGAGACCTCCCCCCCCCAGTATAATTGATCAGTTACTATCATTAGATCATGATGTGTTATCATTTTTTCCCAAATGAATTCATCCAATAAAATATATATTTTTGTTCAGTCAATTGGATTGTGGAAATCTTTTTCCTATCTAAAATTATTTCCATATTTTGGGAACTATGATAATTTCAACAGTTTCCATTGTGCTGACATAGTATTCTCTATGGGGGGTGGGGGGGGGAGAAATACAATAAATTCTCAAAATTACAAGACTAGTTCTTCTTTCAATATAGGAAAACTACAGGCAAAAGAAAAACCTGACACCATTGTGCATCCAGGATATAATCCAAACGTTTTATTGCAAATTTACACTCATTCCTCATTATATAAACAATTTCTTCTTCAGTATGAAAGACTTCTGCAGTCCATTGTCATTAACATATTACTACTGTACTTTTTAATTGTTTAGCTGCTTCTCCTCCTCCTCCTTCTCACTATTGTTATTAAAGTGGAATTAATAAATCAATCAATTTCAACATATTTAAAAGTATGGCTTTCTATTTCACTCCAGGTGTTTCCTATTTGCTCAGTTCTTTAACCATGAAATCTACAATGATACATTGCCTTTTTGTAAACATGTATGTATGTATATTCTAGAGATCCATAATTGCATCAATTCTTCAACGATGGGTCATCTTTAAACAACACTCATAGAAAAGCACGACCATTAGATGTCTGTTAATTTTCCTCAGTTATGGAAAATAAAGTTTTTATATATATTTTAAGTCAAGGGCAATATAATTTGGGTTCTATGGCAATACTTTGGATTGTATGTTAGGTTTTAATTATTTGTGCTAATTTATGTAATGAGGAAAAGTGTTTTGTTAGAAAGACATTTAAAATATTTTGAAAATATCTACTTTATCTGCTGTGCTCTGCTTATTACGTTGTCATTATCATTACAATGACAGAGTTTAGCTATAGAAGTGCTTAAAACTCATAGTTGTTGAGAAAGATGTCACCACTTTATTTACTAAAGATACGTTGCTGTGTAAGAAAAAAATGAAGGATGTTTGCATTCTAGATACAATGGCTGTTCAGAACCTTAGTCTAGCTCACATGCCTTGAAATTGGAAACATTTCCCTGCACACCTGAATCTAGTAGGACACTAAGGAATATGCTCTAATTTTAAGGGATATAAAGCAGAATAAATCATATAAAGCTTCCCTTCTTATTTCACTGACTTGAAGCATTATTTGCTGATTGAATCATCTGTCATAAGTATTTAGACAGAATGTAGAATGACAGAAATGACTCCTACAGTGCAGTGCAGTCAATACTTCTATTGTTTAAGATGCAGGGTAAACAATGTTTTATTCATTATGGATTTCATCTCTTCTTCTGGATATTGAAGTATTCAAAGTATAGACAGAATTTCAGAGGCTTTACTCCCAATTCTGCCTGCCTAAATTTCTTATGACTGGAGTTGTATCATTTTCCCAATGGTCTGGCATTTTAGAACAAACCTTTTGCTGCTCAGCTTAAAGGTGAATAAAATATATATTTAACAATCAAACATGTTTTAGAATAAATTATTTCTTTTCAATTGTATATGTGTATTTCAATAGATAACTTACTTTAAAAACATAATGAATGGAATCTTGAATGTATGAACTGGTGAAATGTTATTTTAGTTAAGTCAGCCATTTAAACATAATAATATTTATTTATTTAAGCTAGAAGACAATTTTTGTTCTTTTTTTAATACTAGAGAATTTCTTTTTGAAAAAACTAACACATTGATTGAGTTTCACAGTGGAGATGAATGAGAAAAAGCTGGTACACATTCTTTAGGATAAACATTAATTGTTCATTTTTAATACAGTGGCAGGAAGAACGAGTAACAAATATCAAAGAAATAGATAAACAATTTTTGAATATTTTCTGAGATCCCTGCTTTGTTTTCTGCCCAAAGTTAAAACACACAAACAAACAAAATAAACCCAAGTGGGATAGCATTATTGTCCTAGATTACTCTCTTTGTCAAAGGATTTTCCAAATTATTTTTGATTCTCAAGAAAAAACAAATGAATGATCAACTTGACTCAATCTACCATTGTGATTTGTCAAAAATCATACACTATTTTAAAATCTGTTCTCTCTTCCCTTTCTCCCTATCCTAAATATACTGTCACATCCTTTAAAATAACTAACCAAGCAGTGTTGTATTGTATTGCATTGCATTGCACTGCATTATTTACATTTTGAACTTGCAACTTTTCTAAGTATGTAAATGTGAACACGGAGAATAGACTAGAATAGAACAGTGGTGGCTAACATTTTTGGGCTCCTAAGTCAAAAATTGTGTGAGCAGTTGCACTCGCTTGCTCGCATGCCAGCACCTAGAAGTTAATGAGTACCCCCACACACACCCTACACTGTGCCTCCCGGCTGATTTTTTGCCTATTTGAGGCCTATTTTGGCTTGAGAAAAGCCTCTGCAGCCTGAAAAATAGGCCTGTTTTATCACTTCTGCTATACAGGAAGTGATGAAATGGGCCTATTTTTCAAACTGCAGAGGCTTTCCTCAAGCCTGGGAGGCCGAAAAAGGCCTCAAACCAACTGAAAATCAGCTGGGAGGCGCACGCATGCACAGTAAGGAAAGTTTACCTGTGGCTCGCGTGCCGGCACAAATGGCTATAGGTTCACCATCACAGGAATAGACAAATAAAAATAAAATAGAAAATAACTTGTCTGACAAAACAACCTTTCTGCTTTTCTTTTCTCCTCCCCTCTCATTTCTTTCTTTCTCTCTTTCCTTCTTTCTTTTTTTTAAACATTTTTAGATTATGTAGAATTGATATTTAGTTTATTGTTGTCAAACTATACTGGTTCTTTCTACAAACAAGCAATAGGTATCTTTCAAAATAAACTTTGAAGTATATAATCTAGGGACAAGGCTGTTTGGAAAAGAAAATTTACAATCTTGGGCAACTTTTCCACAGTTTTTAAAATGATTTAGAACAAACCTGGAAAAGTGTGGAAAAGTTACCCAAGATTTAAAAACTTGAACAAGGCATTCTGAAACTCTTTATTTCTAATGCTGTAAATGAATGGATTCATCATAGGAGGAAAGATCACATATATTATGGAAAAAACTAAGTCTAAATAAGATGAACTGTTGCTGGGAGGTTGTGCATAGACAAAGAAACCAATACAAATGAACACTGAGACTACAATTAAGTGTGAGAGACAAGTAGAGAGAGCTTTTTGCCGTCCCTGTACAGAACGGATCTGAAGTACAGCTCTGAAGATCCATACATAACTTATAATGATGAAGATAAAGCAACCGAATGCTAGGTTACAGCTCACTACAAGAAGAACACCTTCCACTAAGTATAGGTCAGAGCAAGAAAGTTTCAGTAGTTTGGGGATTTCACAGAAAAATTGGTCAACTTCATTTGAACAGAAAGTTATTGAAAATGTACTGCTTGTGTGCAATATGGCATAAAGGAAACCAGATAACCACACCATGGCTACCATTTTAATACAGGTTCTGCTATTCATTATTGTTTCATATTGTAATGGATTATAAATAGCAACATGTGCCATTACTGTTAAGAGAGAGAACTCAGATGCATCAAAGAAAAAGAAAACCTGAAAGGCACATTTAAAATAAGAAATGAAACAGTTGTTCCCGAGAGAGTTGAACATGGATTTGGGTACAATGGATGATCTACTCGTTGTAGAATACCTTATGCCACCAGACTTGAAATTCTAGAACTAGAAAACCTTGAATTACGCCATCTTTGGTCTGATTTAAGCATGATATATAAAATCATACATTGCAATGTCCTACCTGTCAATGAATACTTCAGCTTCAACCATAACAACACAAGAGCACACAACAGATACAAACTCAAGGTTAACCGCACCAAGCTTGATTGCAGGAAATACGACTTCAGCAACAGAGTGGTCAATGTCTGGAATACTCTACCCGACTCTGTAGTTTCTTCCCCAAACCCCAAAAACTTTAACCTTAGACTGTCTACTATTGACCTCACCCCTTTCCTAAGAGGTCTCTAGGGGGCGTGCATAAGTGCACCAATGTGCCTACCATCCCTGTCCTATTGTTTCTTTTATTTTTATTTTATTTTTCTTATATGTACCCATTTCATGTATTCATAACTATGTATACACTTATACTTATTATCTTGTAAACAATTGACAAATCAAATCAAATAAAAATAAATAAAATAAATATGGAACCAATATCAATAATTGCCAAGTTCATTAAGAAGAAGTACATTGGTGTGTGCAGGTGATGGTCAACAACAATTGAAATGATGGTGAAAAGATTCCCCAGCAGGGTGATCAGGTATACTGCTAGAAACAGGAAGAAATATAAGATCTGTAACTCTCGAACTTGAGAAAATTTCAGAAGCAGGAACCCAGAAGCAGAGGTAAGATTTGACATTCTGTTGTCTCTGTGGGAAGAAGAGGAAAAAGGATTAATTTTAAAAAAGGTTTTCTCTGATAATACAGTGCTCTTAATTTTTTTATATTTTTTATTTTAAAAAAAAACAAAAACAACAAATAAAATCATCTTCCAGCTCTACAACATGTCAGTTGGGTACATATATCTTGTGTGCATAATGATATTATCAAACATTTCTTATTTAATTACATTCATAACCATTCTAATCAACATTCTATATCATGTTATCTAATTATTATACTATCAATAACATTATAGTTATTATCTTTCATAAATATATTCCATCCTTACTAAATTATATTCTTTCTAATTTCATTCCTAATAAATAACCATATAATTTTTTAATCATCTTCCTTTCAGTGCCTGTTATGATTTATTTAATTCAGTCATTTCCTTATAAAACCCATAAGTCTTAGTATCCTTTTCATACCTTGAATGTATTTACAGATATGCATACCAATCTATATTTATCCCTTGTTCCTTTAGTTCTTGCTTTGTTTTGAGTTCACCCTGTTTATTTAAGATTTCCTCATATCTAATAATATTCTCCATTTAAAAAACATTTGGGTATGCAAATGCTTCTATTGTTGATAACCAGACTGGTATTTTCATATAATGATATTCCCTTACTTTCCCCCATACTGTTAATAAAGCATCCCTGACATAATGTCTCCTAAAATATCCATGTGCTCTGCTTTCATTATACCACAGAAATGTGTGCCATCCCAATTGCACGAAGGATTATTATTTTCTTTTAAAGGATTTCTCTGATAATACAGTGCTCTTACATTGAATCATTTAGTTTATGTTAACGAACGAGCTAAAAAGTCAGATGAGGAAAACATTTGATTTTTAATTCAGTTTTAATTTTTTGGTAAAGGAACAGTTTCTCAGACAATGTAAGTTTCCACTCTAAATATATATGGTTACAGTGTTTACATATGGGAGATTTCTGAACAAGATGACAAGTGATTAATGTGTTTTTAAAAACAAATTTAACAAATAGAATGAAAAACACAATTAATGAATAAAATGGATATTAAGATTGTCATAAAACACAGAATGAAGCTATAAAGATACGTTGAGAAAATCTACAGCTGTCATTGCTAGGAAAATGTTTCATTTTCACATCTCTGGTCATAATCTGATATGAAATTAAATCGTATGATCTGATGGAAAAGCAACAATATTCTTGTATTTTGCCCTGAGCATTATATTGTGATGTAATGACATGTTTAAAAAAACATTTTGCAAGCTCCAGGATATAACAAATAAAAAACTGAGTAATCAAAGTCTCAGGTTTAGGGAATAGGATGAAGAATGATGACAAGAACGATAATAAATTATAAATGAATTTACTCACCCTTCTTGCAAATTTCACTTAGATTTATTTGCAATTCTAGAATAATATTGATTTTCGTAACTGAGCCATGCCTTTCTGTTCATTGAAACTTTGTTTTGCTTCCTTTGAAAATTTCCAGATTATAAGTATTGCTTCTTCTAATCAATATTTAAAGGATTTGCTGCTTCTGCAACATCATCATGTTTGTTTTGACATGACATCAATACTCAAGAGTCCATCACAACTAATTAGAAATAGTTCCTAATTTTTTTTAAAAAAACTTGGTCTATACTTAGTTTTTCTTACTGATAAATTTATTGCATTAAATATTCAGCAGTCCCTTTGCCTCATTCCTAGTATATTTTTTCCCATTTATGGTCAGAGTTAAATACAGTACAATCTATACTATAAAGATATAATTATTCATGACAATCGTATCATTTTCATGCTGACTTTTATGATAGTATTTAATTCCTATTAAATAGTAGTGAACACTACAGCAGAAAATTTCTCAGTTGAAAAAATTCTTTTATTTGTATATTAGAAGTGATTATATTTTCAATGTTTCTTTAAGTAGTAGAAGAGTCTTGACAATTGTTTATCTAAATTGAATGTGTGATCTGAATTTATGGTACAGATGTTTAATGAAGTGTTTACCTCTTTAAAAAAATACTTTATTGAACTGTTGTACCATAAATTTATATCACACATTCAATTTAATGTTTCTCGGTTTAGGCCACAGAAAAGTTTTACCAGACTTCAGTCATGATTCAAATGAAATATCAGTCTGCTTTTGTTTGTAGAATCATGAGAGTGTAATTTGTTATTAAGAATTCATTCTCAAATGTATATGCCTCATTCAAGATATGTGTTTGCATGTTGTGTAGTGTGTGTGTGTGTGTCTGTGTGGCACACAACTTGCCTCTGCAGACTTCTGAGGAGCCAGTGGCAGGACAAGTGCCAGACACAAAAATCCTCTCCAGAACAGGCCTGCCATTAGTCCATACCCTGCTGATGAAAGCCCAGATATGCTGAGCAGGCTATGTTGCAAGGATGCCAGACCATTGCATCCCTAAACAACCCCTCTATGGTGAGCTATCTCAAGGAAAGTGACCACAAGGGGAAGAAAGGAAGTGATACAGAGACACGTTGAAAGCCTCCTTCAAGTCCCTGGACATTGACACCACCTCCTGGGAAATCCTGGCACAAGATTGATTGACATAGCACATGTTGATCCACCAAGGCTGCCAGACATTTGAAGACAAAAGTACAGCACAAAAGAAGCAAGCACTCCACAAAACCAGAGCTGCAAATGCTGCAACGATGGTGTCCACACATGTGGCAGAATATTTTGTGCCTGTATAGGTATTACTAGTCACCTGCAGACACACTGTGGCTAGCCCACAATCCATTAGATGTCACGATCCTCTTCGAACATATGGACAAACATCTTCATTGTGTATATACAAAAAGCCAAGATCACAAACTCAAATCAGAGGCCATCTCTTTGTATATGTGCACTGTCTTTATTTTAGATTTTCCTCATTTTTCAGGTATGCCTTCTTTGTTCAGTGACAATGATAAAGCAATATCAAGCTTAACAAGGTTTAGAAAGGCAGGAAATCATTGGGAAGTAATGTTGAACAGTAGAAGGGCTTTCATATATTTCATATTGCTTTGGTTTTCCTGTTCCAAATCCACATAAGAAATGTTATTCCATTCACAAGCAAGAGCACACTGCATTTTTATGGTCCTGCATTTCTTCAGAGACTCCATTTTGTTTCTACAGTGTTTCTTCTAGACCCCACTGGTGCCAGTGTTGACATCTAAAAATCAAAATTCTTAAATTAACCATAGGACACTGCACTGTTGTACACACTTTAAAGCAAACAGCACAACTCAGTTGAATCTAATATCAGTCCACATATAAGGTCCTACATCATGTAAGGCTTTAATGACCACCACCATGTATCTGGAACTATACTAGTAACCAGTGCAGCTCACAAGACATGGTCACCACTGATGGACCAGTTGAAGCTTGTGGATTGTTTTCCAAGGCAGACTCATATAGACTATAAACACAACACAACAACACAAATTTTATAGTGCTTGATTCATGAATTGCACAGACCAAAGTAGATTTTGGAGACAGATTTAACAGATTAATGGAGTTGGAAGGGACCTTGTAAGTCTTCTAATCCAACTCCCCACCCAAGCAGGAGACCCTACACCATTTCTGACAAATGGCAGTCAAGTCTCCTCCTGAAAGCTTCCAGTGATAAAGCTCCCACAACTTCTGAAGACAAGTTGTTCCATTGGTTGATTGTGCTCACTGTCAGAAATGTTCTCCTTATTTCTAGGTTAAATCTCTCCTTGATCAGTTTCCATCCATTATTCTTTGTCTGGCCTTCAGATGCCTTGAAAAATATCTTGACCCCTTCCTCTCTGTGGCAGCCCATCAAATATTGAAACACAGCTATCATGTTTCCCCTGGTCCTTCTCTTCAGTAGACTACTCATGCTGTGTACTTGCAACCATTCATTGCATTATATTCTGGAGTAGTATATACATTACAGAAAAGATGGAGAGATCATTTCAGTTAAAGCTAATCAAGTAAAGGAAACCACAAAATAAATGATCAAATAGAGAGGAATAAAAATGACTTATCTCCAAATGGAATAACAAACATCCTATTTATGCTTTCAAAGGTAACAAATACTTTCCATGCAAGCACTCATTAGTATATCTCCTCCACAGATATATCAAACTGATCCTTATTGAAAAAAAACACGTCTATAGGATGAGTGTACATCCCTCAAATGAGAAATGACCTATTGTATTGTATAATGTATGGTACTGTATTTAATTTTGGCACTGGTAAAATATATTGTACTCTGCTCACATTAAGTGGTGATCATCATCATGACTATGTTTATCCTTAAGAAATAAGAGGCATTGGATTTCCCAAATGTCAAGCAATGGAATATTCCACCCATGTTTATGTTTGAATGTTCTTAGTTCTTAGTCCCAGACCAATAGAAATATTGTGGGAGAAGGAATCAAATTTCTTGACAAAACCAATAATTTATAAATATTAAGTCTTCAGATTAATTCCAAATATATCTTCCTGCAGCAATCAAGCGGTACTAAGATATCATTCAATATGCACAAAGTTTGACATTGTCTTTACTTTCCAAGTTTAATGACTTTGAAGGAAAACATAAAGCAAATTTTGTTTCATCTCATGTTCAGTCTGAGGAAGTACATAGCTTTGTGTTCACTTTTATAGGTCAGTGAAACTGTGATATACTGTACATTAAATCACTTTGATATATGTTTCAGTGAATAAACAGATATTCATTGTAGCATTCATGTAGTATGTAGTATTCATTCATCTTTAAAAGTAAGTCAGTGCAACACTTTACAAGGCATTATCCAGAAAAGAAAGTCAGTTTATATTTAAATGTTTCAGGAGTTATTTTGCAACCACAATCTCTGGCCAGTTTGTCAATGTCCAAGAATTTCCACCTTACCTTAGTGTGGCAAACCCTTCTCTTCTTCTGTTCCAGTGTCATTGATGAGACAGTTCGCTTTTCAACTCTTGGATAAACATGGTAAAAATAGTGATGGTGGTACAGTGGTTAGAATGCTGTATTAGTCTAATTTGGCCAGCTGTCAGCAGTTCTATTCTCACTTACTCAGCCATCCATCCTTCTGAGGTCAGTAAAGGACCCAGATTGTTAGGGGCAATATGCTGACTATATAAACCACTTATGAAGGGTGGGGAAGTATGCTATGAAGCACTATGAAGTGGTATATAAGTCTAAGTGCTTACTGCTATTACTAATAAATTGACAAAATCAAGAGGTCCAAATTATCCATTCAACGTTAATACCTATCATCTCTCTCTCTCCCCTTCTCTCTCTCACACACAGATCTATCTATCTATCTATCTATCTATCTATCTATCTATCTATCTATCTATCTATTACCTTTGATAATTTATATTATTTTGATATTTTTTTCAGAAGTTCTTTCTGTGGAGAAACCACAACATTCTCATCCCCTAGGAGAAACCAATTTTCATATGAAAATTCAAAATGTTTATCTGTAAGTCTTTTATAAAATGCTATCTTATCTTCATTTATGACATAAAACCCCAATGCCAAGCCAAGTCTTATACCCCTTTAGATTAATTTACACTCTGATACAGCTGCCATAGTCAACAATCAGTATATGTTTTGGGAATAGATGGAGATCTATATAGAAAACATTTGGGTTTTTTCCTTCAAACTTGGTGAAACGAATTCCTCTTCCACATTTATATAACTTACAAAAGTTTAAAAAATACAATATTTTTCATCTTTTCCCCATTTACTTATTTGATTCAATTGCTACACTGCCCATCTCATTTAAGTGAGTCTGAGTAGTGGACATCAATATAACAAAACAATATAAGGACATGACTAAGAAGCATTTTAAAACAGAATTAAGAGCAAGATTAAAATTTTCAAATTAAAGTCAAAATCAAGTTTTAAAAATTCAGAAGGCCAAGGAGTTAACAAGGTGAAGATGGTGCCCTCAAACTATCCCTCAGGTCACACCATAATCTCCCATGTTAATTGGAAAAGCCACATTTTAATATTCTTCCAAAAAACCATTAGTTTTTCTGGAAGTTAGGCTTGCTTCACATCTGTGGAAAAGATGCCCCAAAGGATGGGAACAACAGCAGAGTAAGATCTCCTAGATCCCACTGGTGAAAATTCTTTTACTAATGGAATTCACAGTGTACTATTCCTGCTTGATTCAGTGGGATGAGATTGGGATGAAACAGCTCCTGAGACTGTTTCTGAGTTTCTTTTCTTTTCTTTTCTTTTCTTTTCTTTTCTTTTCTTTTCTTTTCTTTTCTTTTCTTTTCCTCTCCTCTCCTCTCCTCTCCTCTCCTCTCCTCTCCTCTCCTCTCCTCTCTCTTTTTCCTACTTTACAAAATAAGTAGGATTAATATTGAATTTAATTAATGTGCAAAATACACTAGCTACAAACAATTTGTATTATATATAAGAATAAATTATGAAATATTCACATATTATGACAAAAGCTAAGTCTAAATAAGATTAACTATTGCTGGGAGGTCTAGTATAGACAAAGCAATACAAATGTACAATGAAACAACAGTAAAATGTCAGAGGCAGGTGGAGAGGGTCTTTTGCTGATGGAGGGAAATGGAGTACAATTCTGAAGATCCATACATAACTTGTAGAGATAAAGAAAAACATCCCACCCCTAGGCTAGAACTCACTACAAGAAAAATAACTTCAACTAGGTATAAATCAGAGCAAGAAAGTTTCAGTAGCTTAGGTATTTCATAGAAAAATTGGTCAACTTTATTTGATCAGAAAATTATTGAAAATGTACTGCTTGTGTGCAATATGAAATAAAGAAAACCAGCTATCCACACTAAAGCTACCATTTTAATAGTCTCCACTGTTTATTGTTGCTTCATAGTATAATAGATTGCAAATAGCAACATGATGATAATGTGCCATTACTGTTAAGAGGGAGGTCTCAGATTCATTGAAGAAAAAGAAAACCTAATGACATATTTAGAATAAAAAATGAAATGTCTGCTCATGGGTGAACTCAACATAGATTTGGGTATAATTGATGAAATGGAAGTTACATCAATAATTGCTAATTTCATCAAGAAGTACATTGATTTGTGCAGGTTATGGTCAAGGGCAATGGACATGATGTTGAAAATATTTCCCAGCAATCTTATAATGTATATTCCTAGAAAGAGGAAGGACTGTAAAATCTGTAACTCTTGAACTTGAGAAAATTCCAGAAGCAGGAACTCAGAGTCATAGGTAAGATTTGGAATTATGTGGTCTCTGTAGGAAGAATAGCAAAAAGGATTAGTAGAAATTGATTGCTCTGATAATACAATGTTGTTAACTTGAATAATTTAATTTAGGTTGATTAATGAATTGAAAAAAAAGAGTGAGAAGAATGATTGATGTTTCAATTTAGTCACCAGAAATCTCCACTTTATATGTATTTGGCTATAACATTTTCATTTAGAAGATTTTTGAACAAGTTGCCAGTTGACTAATATATTTTTAAAAATATTAGTTCAGATTTTACACTTCAACACCAAGATAAAAGTGTATTCTTTGGTAGATTCTATTTTTCCATTTATTGTTTTATTGATTCACAGTAGTTATTGATTTATTCCCATCATCTTTAAAACGTCAAAGTTATTTAAAGAAATCGAAATGTTAAAAATGTGGTATGTTACCTGGTGTCAAAGTTAAGAAGGCAAAAATGCTAATAAAAGCATGAACATAGAAGATCAAACAGAATTGATAAATAGAATGGATTTTAAGATTGAGAAGAAAGTAAAATGTCTGGGTATCACCATGACACTTATGACTTACATGTTATTTCAAAATAGCTATGTTAAGACATGGAATAAAGTTACAAAGTTACAAAGACACATTAATACAAAAGAAACTATAAATCTCATTTCTGGGGAGAATTTTCATGCAATCAATTAGGATTTTAATTTCTGTATTTGACAAGTATGATTTCCTGGTAATAATCTTATCTTGTATCACAATAATACACACAATATGCATTATAATAACATCTTCAATGGAATGAAATTAATAAGGTAAGAAGAAACCAACAATAGTCTACTTTTCCTAGAAATCCTCATCAGTGATGGCAAATTAGAAATAGAAATCTATCATAAAATTATCCACACCAACCAAGTGCTCCACTACACCATTCTACACTAATAATCCAACTTTTCACAAAAGAAGCTGTGTAACAATACTATTTAGATGAGCAAGCACAAATATATTGAAGGAATCCTGAATATTAGAAAAAGAAAAGAGATCATTTGTATAGCATCTTCCAACAAAAGGGATACCTATGTTGACATAAGTTTGTTATTTGTTTGTTTGTTTGTTTATTGGCTGCTTATCTTTAAGTAACTTTGACAAAGTAGATTACAATCTACTGCTTGGTTAATAGAAAAATGTGGAATAGACAGCAGCAGCATCAATTGAATTTATAATTGGCTAATCAACTACACTCAATGTGTAATCTTCAGTGGAACTACATCTACATGGAGTGAAGCATACAGAGGATAACCCAAAGGTTTTACCTCAGTCTTGGTATTCTTGAACATCTTCATAATCAATTTAGATAAGGAGCTCATCAAATTTTCAGATGACAGCAAGCTGGGGAGAATAACCAACATTTTAGAAAATAGGCTTAACATCCAGAAGGAATTTGACAGACTTGAACACTGGGCCCTATCCAACTAAATACAATTCAGTTATGAGAAAAGAAGGTTTTACAATTAGGTAGAAATGTAAAGGTATTGAATAGGTGGTGTGGTGCTCATCAGCCATAACTGTGAGACAACAGGTGTCCTGGTGGACAACTGCTTAAATATGAACAGCATGCTATGGCTTCCAAAAAAGCCAATGGCAGCTGAGGCTGCATTAACAGAGGAATGGAATCAAGATTATATGAAGCATTAGTACCACTTACCAGTTTATAGTTAGACCACACTTGGAATATCCAGTTTTTTTTTATATCCACAATATTAAAAAAAATGTTGAGACTCTAGATGCAGTAACTAGGTATGTTTAGTCTAACAAAGGGAAGGACTAGGGCATGATATGACAAAGTAGCAGTCTTGCAACATTGCTGAGAAGAGAGACTAAACCAATTCTTCAAAGCACCTGAAGGCAAAACAAAAAGTAACAGATGGAAATTTATCAAGGAGACATCCAACTTAGAATTAAGAAGAAATTTCCTGACAACAAGAACAATTTATCAGTGGAACAGCTTGCTTCTTTCACTGGAGATTTTTAAGATGAGATTGAATAGCTGTTTGATTGGAACTGTGATAACCTGGGGCATGGCACAAAGGCAACCCAGTCAATAAGAGTCCCTTTATTATCTCCAACTTTGCCCCCAATGTCTAGGTTACCTTCTGGCTGGAGAAAATCTCTCCCAGGAACAGCCATTGACTGCAGAAAATTAATCCCAAAACATGATCAACACAAACTGTAAATTAAAGTCCAAACAAGCTAAACTGAAGTAATTAGTTTGGCAGGACAGGAACAAGAATTTCAGACTTGAAGGCATGGCAAAACTCACACAGTTAGGAAGATGCCAGGAACACAGATAAGCCATGACAACACAGGATAAAGTCACTTTTGCTCCCAACAACCTGCCGCACGCAGCCTGACTGATCAACTGTCTTCCCAGCTATGGCTAATGAAGAGAATCAGGGCCCTTTCCTCCCCCATAAGCCATGCAACCCACATTGCTCTCTCCTCTGTTCCTCCCTGCATGCCCTAGGATGAAGAGGGGTGGGCCTGGTTCTTCCTCTGTACTCCCTCTCCCTTGTTCTATCTGTTTCCTGCTCTGCCCAGCCAGACTTTGCCCTTCCCCAGCCTCCTCCACAACCAATGGAGCCACACTCCCATTCCCTGTCAGCTGCTAAGTTTTCTCCTCGGATTCAGACTCTGATAGGGGCATGACAGGAATGGTATAGGATGTCCTGCCTAAGCAGTGGGGTTGGACTGGAAGACCTCCAAGATATTTTCAAACTCTGTTATTCTATTTTGTTGTATTCTGTGAACCAAATATAGCCCTCCAAATCATCCTAAGCAGAGGAAAATACCCAGCAGTCTCCCCCTCCTCAAAAATATAAATACCAGGAATCATATAAAAACATGTAGTGTAAGAACAGTAATAATGTAGAATAAAGAAGCAGAAGATTAGCAGAGTGCATCCATCAACAACAACTAGAATACTTCCAGATTTACATATGTTAAAGATTCAGATTAACTCCTGATATAGCTTCCTGCCACAATCACTCAGGACTCAAATGTCTTTCAATATTTGATTTTGTTTTTAGTTTCCAAATTAAATGACTTTGAAGTAAAATATAAAACAAATTATCACATTAAACAAGAATTGGCAGAAATATGAAGAATTCCTTTACTTGGCAATAAATAGTGCCTCCAACATATTAATCAGAAAAATTTGCATAATTTTTTTTCAGAAGAAGGATTGAGACATAGTAATTTTACTAAGGAAAGTCCGATGTCTTTGTTTCTCAGACCATAAATTATTGGGTTCAGTATGGGGGGGGGGGGCATTAAAGAATATATTACAGTAAATAATAAATTCAGATGTAACTCAATGTTAGAGTTGGGCTTCAAATAAGCAAACACTGTAGTTGACACAAATATGGAAAATACAATGAGGTGTGGAAGGCAGGTTGAGAGTACTTCTTTTTCCCCATGAACTGTCAGAATTCTCAACACTATAGTCAAAATCTTTGTATAAGAGAGAATGAGAAACGTAAAGCAAGCTAAAGCTAATAATAAATATAATAATAAAATATAATAATTAAATAATTAAAATATCATGAAGATACCAGTCTGAGCAGGAGAGAGTAAGCAAATGTGGTATCTCACAGAAAAATTGACAAGGTTAGAGCAGAAAGAGTTTGCAAATGTGCCTGCAGTGTGTACTAATCCATAAAGAAGACCACTTATCCATTTGCTAGCAATGATTTGCTTGCAGACTGTCCTGCTCATCATGATCTCATAATTTAAAGATTTGCAAATGGCAATATAGCAATCATATGACATGACTGTGAGAAGGGAAAAATCAGACCCCAGGAAAAATACAAGGAAAAAAACTTGAGCAATGTATCTAGTATTCTTGAGAGAATTGATCATGGATTTAGGAATAATGACTGAAACTTGACCAATATCTTGTATGGTCAAGTTCTTCAGAAAGAAGTACTTGGGGTGATGTAGGTGACTGTCAAAAAGTACTGCAGAGATTATAAGAATATTTGCTATAACTATTCCCAAGTATAGTATTAAGAACACAACAAAATGCAATATCTGAAGTTCTAAATTTGTTGTAAATTCAAGAAGGAGAAATCCAGAGACTGTTTGATTGCTCATTGCTTCATAAGATATTTTCTGTCCCTGCGAAGAAACAAAATGAATCTCTTTGAAATATAGTTTTAATTATGACTATTAATTGAATTAGATTAGTTTTGGGGAGTTTAAAAAAACCAATTTATACTATGTTCAAACTTCCTTAGCTTTTCAATGTCAGCAAAGTTAATAATACTTCTAAAAGAGAATATTGAGAATATTGATATTTTTTTATTGAGTCAGAGTTGGAACCTCTAGGGTAATATGGTTGCTCTTGATCAGAAATCCTTTCCTGGAGTTGAAATTAGAAGATTTGAACAGTTAATTTCTGCTTGCCATGATACTTTGATGAATATTTTAAAGTCTAAAAGTGTTTGGATTTCTAGGAATGTTCATGAAATAAATTAAGTTCTAACTATTGCTTTTTCCAGGTAGGTGGCTTCTTCACGCACTATTAAATATTATGAAAAAGGTTAATACATTTGAGATATAGTGAGAGAAAGCTGTTCTTCCTTGTTCATATTCCATTTTCAATATTTCTATATGTATGAACCAGAAGACAGAGACAGTGAAACTAAAATAGTATCAATTCTAGTGATGTGGCGGCCCCTTCTAATTCTTTATTTGTCTTTAATTTCTTTATTTGTTTGCAGCCCATCTTGCCACAAAGTTACTCTTATTATAGTAGAGTATTAATTATGTCTTTTTTAATGAAAGCTTTTTTGAAACTTTGGTTGGATTTAAATATAAGTTATTAGATCTCAAATTTGGTGATGTATCATATAAGTCAGATTAATTTATATATGATTGGATTTAATGACATTTAAATGATCCACAGGTAAAATTAGTCTTGCAGAAAAATGTTTAAGAATGGCTTTGATAGAAATTTCCACCCTCCAAAAATATTTGTTTTAATTTCTTAAAGTTTGATTATTTTGATTCTCCTAGTCTACTAATGAAAAATAACATTTTCATTGATCTGACTTTTTCCAATTTCTCACATAAATTAATAATCAAGCAGCTACTCAATTTGTATTCAAATGTTTTCTGAATCATATCCTAGTTTGTACCAGAGCAGTCTGCTATTAGAGAAGTCTGCTGTCCAACTCGGTGAGTTGTATCATGTTTTTTTTAAAAAAAAATCAATATTGAATTATAATTAAATATGCTTTGCAAACAATATTTTATAAGGTAGTTACATGTGTTTAAAATATGTCAGCTGTTTAAAACTAATCTGTTTACCAATGGAAGAATTAAAAGAGTTTTCTCAAAGAAATAGTAATTGTACTGTTTCTATACTAATCACTACTATTATACTCCTCAAAATGTTATATCTGAAGTGGCGCATCAGACCAGATAGGATTAATATGATAGGGATATTTTTCTAATAGATATAGCACCATAATTCACAAAGTGATGAAGAGATTATTTAATCAATCTGCAAAATACCTGTAGTATTTTAAGGATTTAAGACATATTCCAAGGATATTATATAAAGACAATAAGAATGAAGCAAGAGAGTACTCCATACAAAAATATAGTAAATTACAAGATTCATTACAAGATGACTTCATTGCAAGATGACATATGTATTTTTCCAGTAAAGCAAGAACTTAATGAACTTCTATCCATACCTCTCTTAAAGATGAAATAAGTGCTACAACACTTGACAGAAAATGATAGGAAATAAATTTATTACATCTTTGTAAATTTGATCTCAGTACTCCAAAAGAACTTCAAGAGTACATGACTATGGGACACTAAATTATTTTCTGATTATAGTTCTATTATAATCCAACTATAAGACTAAAGAACTGCAATAGATTTATAAATCAATAATAGTGCTTGCATTCAAGATCCTATTTAAAATCCTTCCAAGATATTTTAGTGAAATTGATGTGTGCTCAAATAATTTTAGTACTATTGCAGGATGGTTCTCAACTTTCACTTTAGCATAAAATGTAACAAAAAAAGGGAAATTGTTTTAGCAATTATCAGTATAAATTCATAATTACCAAAGAAGAAACTCACCTCTCTGTGATCTCAAAGGAACATAGATGCTGATAGATGCTATTTTTTAACTTTCTGCAAGAGTAGTTCTTCAAGTTAACACATTGAGTTTAGTCTGTAATGTGAAGGTCTATGAGTTCATTTCCCTATTAAGGTCTGGAATCCCAAGGAACAGCAACTTGAAGAATCCCAAATAGGATGAAACTGTTCATGTACTCTCTTCTATGATCATTACAGGAGTGGTTCACAATTCCTTCTATTGTTGAAGCCCTCTAGAAATACACATTTCCCTTTGATAATATTCCAAAGGCAATAGGTTTGAAAGTGATGGAACTGAAACTTCAAGAACTCACTTCTATATCTGGAAAGTACTAGACCCATGATGGCAAACCTATGGCATGTGTGCCAGAAGTGACATGCAGAGCCATTTTTGCTGGCATGTGAGCTGTCGCCTGGAACAGACCCATTACACATGTGCAGTGCACACACTGCCAGCCAGCTGATTGTCAGGCATCTGCCACATTCTCCCATATGTTTCCAACCTATTATGTCCTAAGCTTTCTTTTGCCAATTGGGCCTACAATATTTGTTGATGTCATTGATCCATCTTGTTTTAGGTCTCTTTCGTGGATGCTTTTTATCAAGTGAGATCCATGTTATGACTGCCTTGATCAGTTCTTCTTGCTAGGTGACCAGCCCATTTCCATTTCAATTCTTTTACTCTCTTGATGATATTGCATACTTTCATTTGTTCTCTAATCCTTGAGCAGGTCTTTTGATCTTGTCTTATAATACTGAGGATGTATCTTTCCATGGCTGTTTGTGTCACTTGTGAGTTTAATGTAAGTTCCACTGGTATATGTTAGAGCAGGTAGCAGACACTGATTGAAAACTTTTCTCTTCAGATATAGGGGAAGGTTGTTTCTGAAAATTATGCTTAGCTTGGCAATGCCTGCCAACTACATTTAGCATGCTGTTCAATTTCCTTTATTGTATCACCCTCCATTGAGATCTATTGGTCAAAGTATATATAGTGGTCTATTATATCTCCTCCTCCTCCTCCTCCTCCTCCTCCTCCTCCTCCTCCTCCTTCTCTCTCTCTCTCTCTCTCTCTCTCTCTCTCTCTTTCTCTCTCTGTCTTCTCTGTGTGTGTGCATGTCTTTGTACCTCTTCTGGGAGAAGAGAACCACATCATCTCCAAATCTTAAGTGATTTATATAGTTGCCACTAATTTTTATATACCTGCATGTGTATATGTATATACATATACAGTACATATACTTATAGGTTGAACCACCATTACTCTTTGATTAATGAGTTGCAAAATAATTTTCAAAATACATTTATATTTAATATCTTTTCTATATAATTAAATTTCTGAAGAAAGAGAAAGAAAACTTTTTTTAATAGCAAAGAATAATGTTTTTCCACCAGAGTGATCTCTTTTTGGATTGAAGTTTCCTTATTGTTATAGGTAATCTGTTTTTGTTTTTGGAGTTGGAATTGTTGTTGGTACATATAGTTTGATGACTCTTTTGACTTCAAGTAAAAATATGTTGTAATGGTCTTCAACAGTATTGCATCCAGTGAATAGAGATTGCCAATCAAGGGATGAGAGATCATTGTCTATGAGATCATCGTTGCCTTTTTTAAAGTTATAATTGGGGATTATGCCATTGTAATGATTTTTGTGTGGGCATATGTTGAGACAATCATATTGTGGTCACTGCTGGAAAAGGGTTCTTTATTTTGTATTCCGTAAATTAAATTCAAACTATTGCAGAAGATGAGATCGAGACAGTTGTTTAGTCTAGTGTTGTTGGTTACTAGTTGTTCCAGTCCCAGATTTGTAATAGCATTGTGGAAGGTTGCATGTATGGGTTCAGTTGTCCATTCATTTAGGGTCCAGTCACTATGAGGTAGATTGAAGTCACCAAAAAAGATAAAAGTGTGTAGGCAGGATGTTGCCCATGTTAGTAGTGAATTTAGCTTGTTTACATGTTCGATGTCATAATCAAGTACTCTGTAACATAGTAAGAATTGAAATGTGATACTTAAGGATAGTTCACAGATGATGGTCTCAGGAAGAGCAAGCTCCTGGGTAACTTGGATGTTTTTTAGATGTAAGGACTTTTTATAGGAGATAGCAACATCACCTCCTCTACGAATTTCATGATCTGATTGGTAAACTTAATAGTCTCTTACTGTGGTAATGGAGCCAGGGAGAGATGTGTTGACTCATATTTCACAGACAAATATGATGTTGAATTTAGCCATATTTAGTAAGAGGAAAAATTCAGGTATTTTATTCTCAAGGCTTCTTGCATTGAGTAGCTTGCATTTAAAGCCAGCAGTAGTTGGAATTGAGGTAGTTAGGGGTCTGCGTGCCTAGTCTTGGGTGATGGTGAATTGGTTGAGGTAGGGTTGTGGTTGAAGGTTAAAGCTGAGTTGCGGGTTGTGTGACTTACTTTTCATACAGTCAGCATGGTAATCAATGTTCAGGTCCTTCTCTCCATTGTCTAGATGTTTTCTGAGTTCAGTGCGTAGTACACGGGAGCGGGCATGTTGCTGTATGGTTAGGTCAGGGCGACAACAGAGGTTCTTATGGTTGGTGTTGGTTTTGGCAAGTGAATTTATAGTATAAATGAATTTATGTTTGCTTGATTCATTTTTGCAAATGACCCTGCAGAAGCGTGGGGTCACAGAGTCGTCTCTGTTTTTGAGCTCTCGGCCAATGCGGGAAATGTCAAGTATTTCATCAGGGGAGATAGTTGATGCTTGATAATCACTGATGATGTTTCAGACAGTTGTGATGTCATCATTGTCATTGATGTCCTCTAGACCAAATAAGATGGCGTTTGGATGTTTCTATTCACGCTCAACAGCTTCTCTGATGAGGATTGGGATATCATTATTTGTCTGGCTTATATTTTTTTGTGGATTGGGTTGTGGATTGCATTGTGGTTGTTGGGTAGAGATGTGGTTTGTAGCTATTGGATGTTCAGGTTTTTATGTTGTGTCTTTTTTTTCCAAGGCTGGATAATCTTTCTTTTTAAGCGTCCAGGGATGCTACTATGGTGTCAAGGGATGTTATTGGTGTTTCAATGGTATCAACTCTTTCCAACAGATCCAGTTTGGGTCTGCATGATTTGCAGAGATATGGAAACTTATTGGAATATTCTAGGTATTGAATCATTTGCTCGAGTAATCCCAAGCAGTCATGATGTGCGTATTTGTTACATAGGGAACATTTGATGGAGTTTTCATTATCCTTTAGAATTTTGTAGCATTTAAGGCATGTGCAGGAGTCTTGTGGTTCATTGGTGGGGATTATTTTCTCTTTAGGTTGTGGTTTGCCATTGGATTTTTTTTCTTGGCATGGTAGGTTTGTTAAGATGGTATGTTAATTAAATTAATTAATGGAACAATTTTGGGTAATCAGTATAGCCAATATCACACCAATCAATCAATTACAATAATCTCTCTAGTCAAATAATTTTCCCAAGCAACAATCAGCCTAATGAATTAATTATACTAATTGCTAATCAATTAATTACACTAATCATTAATCACACTGTTCAATTAAATTCACTAAATCACTAATTTTACTAATTAATTAAATTACATGAATCTTGATCTTTTAAACTAATCATTAATCACACTATTTGCACTAAACTCTCTTATCACCCTAATCAATTAAAACAATAAATCAATTAAACCATTAATGAAATATTTTATAGAAATTGATTATCTAATCATTGATATTGGTAATGAGGTAGAAAAGTTGTAAGTTTTGAGGTAATGAATTAATCAGTGTTTGATTAAAGTAATGAGATAGTATTGAGAGTCTTCAAGGAAAGGGTTAATTGTTTTACTAGCAGCTGTGATTTCCTGGGTGGGAGGAATTTATGCTCTTCTTGCTGCTGCTATTTCTCTGTAAACAGTAGGCTATAACAAGATGTTCAAAGCACGCTGGATTTTTGAAAGAGAGCTAAACTCGCTGAATTAAAACACTTTAACTATAGTCAATATGTCTCTGAATAAGATTGTTTTGCAATAGTTTCCTAAAGTTCTTCAAGTTGAGTAGTAGTAAAAATACAGTCCAGAAATTTGGGTTAACTAATCAAATCTGTCCTTTACTTTTAAAGTTACTTCTAGTTGCAATATCTTTTTTTTAAAACTAAATCTGACAGTCACTCCAGATCACTAATCGCAGCTATTTTCCTCCTTTGAGTCCCACTTTCCAAGGTAAATTCCACTGCAGAAATTGGAGTGATTCTTAGCAAGACTAAGTACACTGTTATAAGATCTTTCCTTTCTTTTTCACTTCTGTGTTAGCTGCCTTCCTGGCTTTGATTCAGCCATGCTGGCAGTTCTCTTTTTAGTTCAGATGGAGGGGTTTTCTTCGGGTCAGTCGAGGAGACTCTCCTCTCCTCACAACCACCGAAGCATTCCTCTGCCTTTACCACCTGTCCAGGGTGACTTTCGGCTCCTAAGAGCCTTAGGGCTTTCTCCTCCCTCCTTGTTTCTCCCTGCCAGCTGTCCGATGTGGCTCCAGGGAAACTGTGTGGGGGACATTAATGGAAACACGTTGTCTGGCGTGAAAGATACTTCTATCAGCTGTGTGAGGGATTTAAATGAAGGTACGTTGTTTGCACTCCGGTGGCTCCAAGTGATCCAGTTCAAGAGCTCCACCAATGTGGTTAATAGGGCTCAATGGAAAGAGCTTCACTTCTCTGGGGAAGGAGAAGAGGGCTCTGGATCAGTTAGCAGGAGCTCCGCCAGCATTATTAGGGCTCCACGGCTTCGGAATCCAGCATTATTCGGCTTGTTTTTGGGGCTCTGGTTTACTCACAGTTACTGGTGCAGGCGGCAGCTTTAAAAGTGATTTCTGGTGCAGGTGGTGGCTTTATAGGGAGATAGTTCTCCAGGAGTGAGAGCCTCACCTTCCTGGTTGGGCACACCATGAGACAAATCTTGTAAGGTAGGTGAATCCAGTGTAGCAGGAAGGGAGGGGAAAGCCTGGGGTATCTTAGTGGGTTGGGGAGGCCTTGGGGGACTGTTGGTAATGCTTCCATGTCATACAATTATGTTCCATCACTAGGCCTCTCCCCCATGACCTTCCTGACCCTGAGATACCTCATGTGCACTTAACTTAACATTCAATTAGTGAATGCGTGGGTGGAAACAAGGGAGTGATTTTGTTCAAGATATGAAATTCACTTCTACAAACCCTCAAGGTATGAATGGAATGACTAAGTTCCATTACATTCGTAACTCAAGGACTACTTGTAGTCACTAAATTAACTGACCCACATACTCCATAATTGTATGACACGGAGGCATTACCAACAGAAATGTAAGATGAAGAATAAAATTATAGACTCTCAGCTATGGGATTTAATCAGTTTAAACATTTTATCCTAACAAAAATTAATTTTAATGTAACTAAATCATCCACATATCCTGAAGCCAAGGAGTCTTATTTGAGAGCTTCTATTACCTGAGTTTTGCAAAACAGAAAAAATTGTCAGCCAATGTCATATGATAATCCTATATTTATTCTAAGTACACTGGGCAACAAAGATTTTGCTCTATAAAAAGTGTTGGGTGTATATGGTGGCATGGTGGGTAGAATGCAGTACTGCAGGCTTATTCTGCTGACTACCATTTGGCAGTTTGAACCCACCACTTAAGGCTGACTCAGACTTCCATCCTTCTGAGTTCAGCTAAATGAGGACTTAGTTTCTGGGAGGCAATATACTGACTCTGTAAAGCACTTAGAGAGGGCTGTAAAGCACCGTGAAGTGGTATATAAGTCAAAGTGCTATTGCTATTTTATAGATGTTTGGATTCGTGGTTGCAACCATGTTATCCCTTAATCTATCATGTTTTATAATATCTTCTGTTTTTAAACAATGGTACTGTAAATGCTTTAATACATGTTGACCATACTTAACACATGAAAGAAACATGAAAATGTGGAATTGTTATGGCAGCTGTGCAAGATAATCACATTACATTAAAAAGAAATGTTTCTTGGAATCATCTGTCTCACATAATGAAAATCTTCACCTTCCTTATTTATCACTTTCACAAAATTTTTCACCAATCCAAGTTTTATGTGAAATAAAGCAAAAGTATCTTGTCAAATCAGCAAATGTTTCATGCACCATGTTATTCTATCCTGGAACCGAATTACTTTGGAGTGGTCTTTTTTTTAAATGTAATGTGGGCTGTGTTCCTGAGTCTGTGTTAAGGGCTCCATTTCTTACAAAAAATGCTGTCTTGGCCACTGTGTATATTTAACTTGTAAGTTTTTATTGTTTTTAAATTTCTTTTTATTGTTTTATTTGTTTTTACAGTTTTGGAATTGTGAGCCACCCAGAGTTGTTGATTAAAATGAGCAGCTATAAAAATCAAATAAATAAATAGTTGATAAGAAAAACAAAATATCTAGATAATGGAGGTTGTCAGTTCTTGCCATGTCCCCTTTGGGGTCTGAATCCTAGGAGGAAGATGAACAGCTGACAGGGAGTAGGAGTGTGGCTCCATTAGATGTGGAGGAAACAGGGGAAGGGCAAAGTCCAGCTGGGCAGAGCAGGGAAGAGGTAGAACAAGGGAGAGAGAAGAACCCAGGCCCACCACCTCTTCATTCTAGGGCATGCAGGAAGGTATGGAGAAGAGACCAATGTATGGCTTATGGGGAGAAAATGGACCGGATTCCTTTCATTAGCCACAGTTGGGAAGAGAATTTAAAAGAAATGCATGCTGAGTGCAGCAGCTGCTGGGAACAAAAGTGAGTTTCTCTTGTGTTGACTTTGGTTATCTGTATTCCTGGCATCTTCCAACTGTATTGAATTATTTCTGTGCCTTCATATCTGGAATTCTTGCTCCTGCCCTGCCGGACTAATTACCTCATTTTGCCTTGATTGGACTTATAGTTACAGGATTTTTTTTTGTGTAATTTTTTTAAATCTTTTATAAACATCTCTTTTGGTTAACAATGTGGTTTCACATTTTTACATTTCCATACAAACATGACCATAATTACATATTTGTTGTGACTGGGAGGTTTGAGCCTGCTGTGCGCTTTGAGTCTGATGTGTCAGAAGACACAGGTTCGGGTGATGAGGAGGGTTTGGCATTTGGATTTGAGCCTGCTTTAATGGGAGATGCAGACGTGAGCCAGGAGGATGAGGAAGAGTCGGAATCACCATCCTCTCCAGAACCTTCCTCATCAATTATGCCTCAGGTGTCAGCAGATGATCAACAGAACGTGCTGGAGTCCTTGGGTCAAGCTGATGAATGTTGGGTTGATGTAAGGACTAGACGTAGGCTGAAACGTCAAGCACAGATTGAAAGGAAACGTCAAATCAGGGACTGAGTAGAGAGACTGACACGCCCCTTCAAGGAATATAAGGAGGCGTGTTAGCTTGGAATCCCCATTCAGGTCAAACTTTGTTATTTACGTTCGCAGTTTGGAAAAAGTTTTCTGTTTGCTGTTCGGCTCTGATTTATAGTGCTGCTTGTTATCTGGATTTGCAGACAGCTTATGGGAAAGCTGCCAATGATGACTTCAGCCAGAGGAAAGTTAACTCTATTGTTCCTGATATTGTCTGTTTGTGTTTTTTCCTTTGGACATTTGGACTCTCACCTTGGTCACAGGTGAGACAGAACACATATTTATTTTTTTATATTCAGTTTCTTATTGTATCATTACATTTTCCATTTTTTGTGAATTTTCACAAATATTCTTATATTTTCAAATTTATTTTATCCATTTTCAATTCATTTCTTAACATATTCTGTTTTTCTTTAATTATACTCATATATTTTTTACATACCTTAAATTTCTTATTTCTTAATCTATGTTCATCATATTTTTATACTTTTATCTGTCATATTTGCAATTTCATTACACTCTTATTTCATTATTCAATAAATTCCATCTTAGTTTTAATAATTCCAAACATTTCCCCCTTAGTTGCCTATTTAAGCATACCACCCTTTTGTCTTAAACATCATTCAGTTTACTCCCTTTTAACTCATATTAAAAATTGCCATAATATAATCATTTTTAATTATCACCTGAACACTACACCTCACATTTATATTTCAGGTTAGATTCCACATGGTATTCTTTCCATTACCTTCTAAGACATTTATTATTTCAAATACATTAATCTTTTCAGCTAATTGTAGAAACTGATATTAATCTTTTTATTACAATCCTCATTAAATATGATTAGCATTCTTATCATAACTTACAACTTTTACATTTATTCCAATTATATCCATATGTAATTTAACAATTCTCATAGTTCATTTTAGCTATATTCTTAATTTCATTTCATTTAATTAACATTCTTATAATAGTTTCCCACTTTTACATTATTCCAATTTTATCTGGTATATTTTACCATAATTCTTAAAAAAATAATCAGATAGAAAAAAACATCTACCCATTATCTCCAGGTCTTCTAGCCATGTAGCTTCTTTTCATTTTTTTTTTGGGGGGGGGGGGCTTTCTATCTCCCCTTCTTTTCTTTTCTTTTCCCTTATTACTCTTTTCCTTTATTTTTCCCCTCTATTTCTGACTCCAATTTTTATCCCCTTCCCTCTTTTTAGCTTTCTCCTGTAATTCCCTTTTCTGCTGTTTCTTTTTTCTTTGTTTGATTTTCCAAACAGTTACCTCTTAAATGGTCCCCTCAAACCTCCAAGTTTTAATTTCCATGCTTTCTCCCCCTTGTTTTAATGTCCATTGCCCATTTGTTCATTGAGGCTGGCCTCTTCTTTAATCAGCTCCACCCCTTCTGGATCTCTTCATTCTTTTTTGTTCTTCAATGTCGCTATTTCTAAAATTTGTAAGGCAATACTGCACAGTTCCATTCTTTCACATATCATTTCCCTTATGCTTTTTAAGTCCAATTTTATTTCCAAACAAAGTTCTACCATTTTTGTGTACCTCTTTCTATTTTAGTTTTACTTTTGTCTCTTTCTTCAATATTTAAGTCCATTCTGGACTTAAATATTTATTTAAACCAACTTCTAGCCATCCACTTCTATTAAATCCTGTTTCAATTTTCCAGGGTCAAAATAGTCCAATGTTCATGTATTATTATTATTATTGTTCCTTTTGTTGGGTTTTGAATTTTTCTCAAAGTCATCAAGTATTCCCAGGGTTCAAGCTTCTTTCTTCTTCCTTTATAGTATGTTGATTTCACTTTTCAGGGTTTCTATCTTATTGTATCAAAATTACTCTTACTTTGTATCACATTCCAGTATTTAGAGAACCAAATAGTTTTTAAAGAGTCACTAAAAATTTTCCTTTACCATTAGGTGGCACTGTCTGTTATTTCCAAATTCCACCTTTTCTTTTCACTTTCCTTTCCCTTTCAGGGCTTTTAAGTTTCAATAATCAAATAAATTCAGTTATTAAATACTGAATTTTTGGCACATTCAAGTTCAGGTTTTAATTATGCCTGTTTAGTGCCAATATCATATAATTTAATATAATCCAATTTAAGCAGATATTTTCTTCCAGCTCCCTCTTTCAATTTAACTCTTTTTAAAGTTCAAAGTCACTTTCACTTATGTCCAATTTTTTCCCCACTCTCTCTGGTCACCACTTTTCTAATTTTTCTTACAAGTTTCTTAAAACTTTAAAATCTGGGGTACCTTTATATTCAGATATTGTGCCTGGTTTGCCAGGTCCCCACATTGTCTGCTTCTTCACCACTCCTGCACAATCTTTGTCCCAGATAGCTCTCTGTCTTCAGGGTGGCCATGTTTAGCCATTGCTGCAGCCTGGGGGAACTTTACCTAGCCAGGGAGGGGAGATGCGGCTCCCCTCAACCCCACAGGTGGTTTCCCCCTTTTTCCCCACCCCTCCAAGGTGTTTCTACCCCTGTTCAGAGCCCTTTAATGGGGACAGCATGGATCAAAGCTATGCATGATTGTGGTCTTTGGTCCATCCTCGATGACCACCAGAAATCAGACTTATGGTTCCAGTTTTTGTTGACCATGTTTTAGACTTGATTCTTTGTAGCCAAAAGCTGTTCCTGGGAGAATTTTTCTCCAGCCAGAAGGTAACCAGGACTTGGGGGCAAAGTTGGAGCTAATAAAGGGACTCTTACTGATTATCTGACTGTATTGTCTTTGTGCCACACCCCTGATTATCAGAGATCTAGAGGCAGCAGAATAGAAGACAAAGAATTACAGAAAATCACAAAATACAACGAACTGCTAATAGAATGATTAGCAAAAGAAAATGAAGACAGTGCCAATAATAATAAGTGTCTCGAGTGCAATCCCAAACTAGCTGGAGCACACTTGAACACCATCAGCATTGACAAAATCACCATCAGTCTATTGACAAAGACTACTTTAATTGGAACAACTTAAATCCTGTGACAATATCTTTAACATCATCAAATAACCTATCCTAGGTTTTTGCCAAATCCAACATAAATATATGGCTGACTCTGTGACCAACCATAACAATACAATTTTGAAAAACTGAAATACATTTTTTTTTCTATTTTATTATTTTAGGGTTACATTTTGCTTTCTTTTAAATGCAATAGTTTTTACCAGTTTTGTTTTTGTTATATTGTTAAAAGTTAGAACTTTTAATTAAAATCTGGACATTTTCCAAGACATTTTCAAAGCAGAGAACTAGTATATTGTGATTGTTTTATTATCTACTTATTGTTATCATGAGACCACACCCAGAAATTAAAAATATTTGTTCATTTGAAAAGCAGGAATATTTTCTTTAAAAGTTATATTTCCTTATAGGTTCTTGTTTTGAACCTTGATACATGATTTAAATAAACATGATTTAAATAAACTTAATCCCTGTTGGATGAGCGGAAAACACTCAAGGGATGAGAGTTATTAATAAATTCATTGCTTTTTTAACTTTTCTTGTCTGAGACATGTTAGCAACATTATTTAAGATGAGATGGGTACTTAATGCTGAGAATTGAAAGGTATCAGGCATAAATAAAATATTGCTTGGAAGGGAAATATGTAAGCTTTCTGTAAATTTATTGAATGAACAGTAGAGCTATTAGTGGCTTCCTCAGAAAATAAACATAAGCATTATAATTCTAAATATATACTGAGGGATTTGCTTATCTGTTATCTCTGTGTATATGTTAATATTTATAAATATGAGAAAATACCTAAAGGATTTTTAAAAAACTTTAAATCTTTAATTTAGCTTAAGAAATAATATGTCTGTCAGTTCTGTTAATTAATTAAGGTTGTCAATATAATATCCATTATAAATCAAGATTAATTTTATAATTTCAGCAGATTAATTTCTGCTTACACTGAAAATTATTCCCTTAGTTAAATAGGTTTATATGTTAACACTTTATGTTTGGAGACCACAGAACTTTGACTGTTGTACAAGTCCATTTGTGAAAATATAAATCAGGAATCTTGAAGTAAATATAACTGCTTTTATGAATTTTGTTTGTTCAAATGTGAAGCTAATTTTGGCACTGAAGCACAGGCCAACAACTGAATTTTCCATTCTTGGAGGATATTTATAATTTCATTATTCGGGTAAACTGCAACTATGGGTTTAGGCTGGGACAGAACTCTTTTAACTGTATATTTTATTGGGCCTTAGGTCAAATAATAAATATTTGGCTTGTGACTGAATAGTTGACTTGTTATAACTTCTTAAGTATAAGTTAATAGCATTTAATGAAGATTTGGTCATTGAAACAAACCTGAATCAAAACCATTTCAAAATGGGAAATATGCATATTTAAATACATTTTTGAATAAAAAAAATAAAAAAAAAACATTTTCATGTACTTTTAAAGAACTTTGCATTGACCTCACCTCTCCTTAGTTCTTATAACTGTATGAAATCTACATTTTTTTTAACACTCAAGCTTATTTATTGCTGTAATGATATTTTGCAGGCTTCTTGTAAAAATTAATGGTTAAACACCCTGGAATAGCCAAAAATCTTACTATATATTCATTTTGATTTGCCTTTCTATATTTATTTAATCAAGTTTATTTATTGCTATAATATGTGATATAGTGTGAAAATGGTTTCAGTATGGGGAGATTGAAGAATCATAGTTACAAAGCAAATGGATGGAAATATTTCATGTAACAAGATGGGGAATATTCTGAAAAAACCATTGTTGAAATTTGCCAAAAGTAACACCAAAAACTAGCACCAGATGCTTCACCATTATTTCTCCTTACCTTTTCTTGAATATTTAAAGGAATAAAAATTAATAAATCTATACAGATTAAATAAAAAAGAAATCAGATAATTAAAATTTTAGGGTGAAATTCAAAATACAATAACTGTCCTTCTATTCTTTTTTCTAGAAACATCATGTGCCATATTGTAAGCCATGGGTAATCTATCCATTATATCTGATTTTATGCTTTTTGACTTCACAGAGATAGAAGAATTGCAGATGTTTTACTTCTTTGTTTTCACTGTATTGTACTTGGCAATTCTGACAGGGAATCTCCTTATTATCTCTGCAATATTTTATGACCATCATCTCCACAATCCCATGTACTTCTTCCTGATGAACTTGGCCATACAAGACCTTGGTGCCATTTCTGTCATTGTCCCTAAATCTATAGCCAATATACTCATGAACACAAGGCACATCTCTTATTTTGGCTGCGTTTGTCAAGTTTTCTTTGTTGCTTTTTTTATGGGTTCTGATTTTTGGATCCTCACAGTCATGGCTTATGATCGCTATGTTGCCATTTGCAATCCTTTACACTATGAAACAATAATGAACAAACAAGCCTGCATTTACATGATTCTTGCTGTGTGGGTCAGCAGCCTTCTTAATGCATGGTTGAATACGTGTTTTACCTTTGCAGCTCCTTTTTGTTCCAATACTATCAATCAGATTTTCTGTGAAATCCCACAGTTACTTAAGCTCACCTGCATGGATTTAAATCAATATGAAATCAAAGTAATTGTTGTAATTTGTATCTTGGGCATAGGTTGTTTTTTCTATATTCTTATTACTTATGTGTCTGTTTTCAATGCCGTTCTTAAAATTCCTTCAAAGGAAGGGAGGAAAAAGGCTTTCTCCACTTGTTTACCTCATCTGTTTGTTGTTTCAATATTTCTTCTATCTTCATTAATTGCATATATGAAGCCACCCTCCAGCGTACAGGATTTAGCAACAACTGTACTGTACTGTTTTATCCCCCCTTTATTGAATCCTCTCATCTATAGTATGAGGAACAAGGACATCAGGTTTGCCCTGTCAAAATTATTAAAAATGAGAAACCTTTTCTAGAAAGTAGCTGGTGGATTTCTTTTCTAATCCTATCTTTTTGTTCTGAGGAATGGCAATGTATCTAGATAGCCCAATATGAAGTTGTACCAAAAAAAAGTAACATTTCTCATGATAATTTAGATGAGTAGAAAGTGGCTTAGAATGTTGTCTCCTTAATCTTTAGTTTAGTTTTATATTATAATCTTATTAATATGTATTGTATATTCTATATTTTGATATGATTTATGGCTACTCAGTAATAAGTGTTATTGCCATCACCTACACAAAATAGCTGGTAGGGTTTCCTTGCTGTTACTATAGTACAGGGAGATTTCATGAGGCTTTCACTAAATTTACTTACAGAATAAGATTTTGGAGATGAAAAAGGTTATAGAAAGCATGGCAATGAGTCATTGGAGAATTTGGGTAATCTTGCAGGCTACGTAGTTGCAGCCAACTCTAGTACAGATATCCATCCCACAGTAGACACTAATGCCCATGAATGTTCTGCAAGGCATCTCATGGAAAAAAATCTAATGCAGAACTTGAATGCAGGTACTCCTGCGCTTACAATCAATCATTATAAGTATCAGTTTACATGCAAAAAGAATTCTAAAATTTTGACAACTGCTCTCCCCCCAAGTGGCCATGTGACTTTATTTTGGATGCTTGGCAACATGACAATATTTCATCTACAGCTGTTTGAGGCATCCCTCAATTATATGACTGTGTTTTACAATGATTTAACTAAAAAACCACAACTTAGCAATGATGGGTTAGTTTAATAGCCACAGTATTTACTCAACAACTGCTGAAAAAAACAGTTGGATTTGTATAGGTTACATGACTGATTTACAGCCATCATGACATACAACCACAAGTACCATTACAGTCATATGTCAAGGACAATCTGTCAGGCACAATGAACCAGAACGACACTGAAAGTTGATCAGTGTTTTGTTTATTGCTGCTCCCCTATGTACAAGAATCTATTAAAATAGATGAAATTCTGATTTCTACAATTCAGCAATTCTCTGTTTTACTTAAACCTGGCTTAATACAGAAATTCATCATGACAACAGCATATACATCCCAGGATTTCAGATATTTAGATCAGACAGAATTGAAGAGACATCAGGTAAAACAAAGGGTAGAGGATTATGTTTATATATCAACAAGAGCTGGTCTCAGGATATAACTATAATATATGAATTCTGTGATGAAAATTTAGAGTCTTTACATATCAACTGCAAGCCATTTTGTTCTCCAGGTAAGTTCACCTAATTTCTCTTAATAGCTGTGTATGTTTCTCCACAAGCTGTGTAAACAAGGCATTATGAACTCTAGCTGATCAAATTATGGATGCTGAAGCCAAACACCCAGATTCCCTTCCCATCATTTAAAAAGATTTCAATCAATCAAATTTAAGGAAAGAGCTCCCAAAATATTTCCAGCATGTAAATTGTCCCAACAGAGGCAAAGATACTTTAGACCACTGTTACACAACAAAAGATGCCTATAGCGAGCAGCTGTGGGACACTCTGATCACTGCATGATTCACCTTGTACATGACTACAGACAAAGACTTAAAACCATGAAACCAACAATTAAATCAAGACTTGGTCTGATGAGGCAAAGCTGAAGTTCCAGTCTTGCCTTGATTGCATTAATTGGAATATTTTTGAAGATACCTCTACAGACCTAGATGAGCTCACACATACTGTAACATCATATCGTAACATATAACATAAGGGGCTTGTATAAGTGCACCATCATGCCTACCGTCCCTGTCCTATTGTCCCCATTTATTTGTACCTATTTCCTGTATTCTTACTCATGTTTATACTTATACCTATTATCTTGTAAGTGACTGACAAATCAAATAAATAAATAAAATAAAAACATATGTCAGCTTCTGTGAAGACTTATGTGTACCAACAAAGAACCCGCAAATATATAGTAACAATAAACCTTGGTTCACAGCTAAACTTAAGCAGCCATGCCATTCCAAAGAGCAAGCCTACAGAAAAGGTGACAGAATGCTATACAACCAGGCCAGAAACATATTAACAAGAGAGATCAGAGCAGCAAAAAAGAAGCTACTCTGAAAAGTTAAGGAATCAGTTATGAACAAATGAACCAGCAAACATGTGGAAAACTATTAAAAACATCACTGGCTACAGCAAACCTCCTTCCCAGGCAGAAGGAAATCAGCAACTAGCAGATGACCTGAATGTGTTTTACTGCAGGTTTGAAAGAAAACTACAGCCACCTATCTCCACAACCCACAACTCAAACACACCAACAACAGCCAAGACTCCTACAACCGGGTTGGGTTCACAACCTCTGGTCATCAGAGAAAAAGAAGTGCAAGATCTATTTCATAGAGAAAAGCCAGGAAAAGCACCAGGCCCAGACAAGGTAAGTCCTTCTTGCTTAAAAGTTTGTGCTGACCAATTGGGCCCGATCTTCACTTGAATCATCAATAAATTGCTAGAGAGGTGCTGCGTTCCTTCTTGCTTCAAGCACTCTACTATCATCCCAGTGCCAAAGAAGCCATCCATCAAGGAACTGAATGACTACAGACCAGTTGCTCTAACATTGATAGTTATGAAAATCTTAAAAAGGCTAGTTCTGTCCCACCTGAAAACCCTCACAGATCTGCTGTTACTGAACAAATAGATTGACAGATGGCTCTGCACTACATCCTACAATATCTTGAATCTCCAAATAGCTATGCAAAGGTCCTCTTTGTAGATTTCAGTTCAGCATTCAATACCATCATTGCAGACATTCTTCTGACTAAATTAAACCAGCTAGCACTACTTGAACACACTTGTTAAGTTTGGGAAAAGAGAGGCTGAACCAGAGCATGAGTGCAACAATACTTTATTATAACAATAAAGGGCTGACCGTGCTTGCCAAGCCGGGAACTGGCTCGCAGCGATCAGCAACTGGTTGGACCCCGCAGCCTGCTTTTATAGCTGGCTGCTGGGGAGAACCAACCAATGGGTAAAGGGGAGAACGCCCCCGCAAAGTGAATGGACCTGAGTGAGAACTCCTAGAGTCCTCAGGACATAACACCCCTTCCCCCCAGATGCGAACACGCATAGTCCTTGAGGTAGGCAGGAGGTTTATGTTGGCGCCCGGAACGGCGCAGCTCTGGAACGCTGACTGTCCGCTCAGAGTCTGTCTGGGAAGGCAGAGCCGGGTATGTGTCACCAACGTGCCCCTCGGTTCGGGCAGGCCCGGGACTCATAGGGTTGGTCACTGGGGACGTGCTCCCGTATGCTGGATCGGGCTGGTCCACCGTCTGGGCGCCGCTGTCCGTGCTTGGGCTTTCTGGGCTGACTGTTGGTGTGTACTGGTCGCCAGGAAGGATGTGGATGTGGGGTTGATGCTGAGACCTCCCGTCGCTTTGTGATTCTGGGTCCCTGCTAGTGTGGGTGCTGAGGCGCCTACGCAGCTGGTCCAGGTGCCTTCTCCAGACCCGGCCATCCTCCAGTCTGACCCGATACGACCTTGGTCCGGTGATGGCCACGATCTCGCCCAGGATCCACAGGGGGTCTCCAGCGAAGTTCCTCGCGAATATTGGCTCCTGTAAGATAAAATGTCTAACCCCTGATGTGGAAGCGAGGGGAGAGTCAGGGCAGTATTGTGGGTGAAGTCTGTCCAATACAGTCCTCAGATGCCTGCCCATCAGGAGCTCAGCCGGGGACTTGTTGGTGGCTGAACATGGAGTTGAATGCTGGCTCATCAGGAAACGCGAGAGTTTGTGGTGCCAGTCATCCTTACTGAACCTAGCCAGGGCTTCTTTAGTGGTCCTGACGGCCCTCTCAGCCAATCCGTTACTGGCAGGATGAAAAGGGGCTGTGAAAATGTGGTGGATACCCAGGTTGGCAGCGAAACGGCTGAACTCGGTTGATGCGAACTGTGGGCCATTGTCGGAGACAATGGAGTCGGGTAGCCCGTGTGTAACAAACAGGCGTGTCAATACGTTGGTGATTGCTTGTGTGGTGGTCGTGGATAGCTGTGCAATGTCAATCCATTTAGAATAGGCGTCCACGACCACTAGGAACATTTTCCCATGCAAGGGGCCGGCCAGGTCGATGTGGATTCTGGACCACGGAGTGCTGGCGCTCTCCCATTTAGTAGGGGTGGCAATGGGAGGAGCCGGACGGGATTCCTGGCAGATGTTGCAGGAACTTACCCAACTGACAACGTCCTCGTCGAGGCCTGGCCACCATACGTAGCTGCGTGCTAATGCCTTCATTCTCACGATGCCAGGGTGTCCCTCGTGCAACGCCTCCAGGACCCGGGTACGTAGTGAGGTCGGGATGACCACTCGAGTGCCCCACAGTAGACAGCCCTGCAAACTGGACAGCTCCTGCATGCGGGTCTTGAAAGGTGAGAATTTGTTTTCCACATTGCCACCCGGCCACCCCCTCCTCACCCAGTCGAGCACCTGGGCGAGCGTTTTGTCTGCCTTGGTTTTAGCAGCAATGTCCAGGGCAGTGATGGGGAGGTCCAATTGGGTTACCTCGAAAATGGCGTGGACAGGAGCAGGGTCTTCAGCTGGAGCCGGCAAGGGACAGCGGCTGAGAGCGTCAGCGTGGGACAGTGTTTTACCTGGCCGGTGTAAGAGTCTGTAGGAGTAGGCTGCTAGGAAGAGGGTCCATCTCGTCATCCTAGGGGAAAGGACTTGAGGGGTCTGTTTGTCTCCGGCTAGTAGACCCAGGAGGGGCTTGTGGTCTGTGACCAGCTCGAAAAAATGGCCAAAGAGAAATTCGTGAAATTTTTTCACTGCTGCAACAGCTGCTAGAGCTTCCTTATCGATCTGGCTGTAATTACGCTCTGTTGCGGAGAGCGTCCTGGAGAAAAAGGCAATGGGCGCCTCGGCGCCATTGGGAAGCCTGTGGCTTAATACTGCCCCAATTCCAAAGGGGGATGCGTCTGCTGCCAGGACTAAAGGAAGGTTGGGGTCGAATTGAATAAGTACCGCCTCTGACGTGAGTAGTGATTTCACGGTGTGAAAAGCATGGTCTTCTTTGTGCCCCCAGTGCCAAGGTGACTTTTTATCCAGTAATCTGTGTAGGGGTTCAGCTACTGATGCTTTATGGGGCAAGAAAGACGCGTAAAAGTTTAATAGCCCCAAGAAGGCCTGTAGTTCAGTTTTGGAGGTTGGAGTGGGTGCCTCGTGAATTGCCTTAACCTTGGACTCCAGGGGGTGAATGCCTGAGGCGTCAATTTTATAACCCAGAAAGTCTACCTGTCTAGTGGCAATGGCGCATTTTTCTTTTTTCAATTTGAGGCCATGCTGTCTGAACCTCTCTAACACTGCTCGAACTCTCTGGAAGAGTTGGGGTCTGTCCCTGGCCGAGACTAAGATGTCGTTGAAGTAGGGTACTACTCCAGGGAGGCCCTGTAAAATCCGCTCCATGAGGGATTGAAAGATACCTGGGGCAACACTTACGCCAAATTGGAGACGCTTGCATCGGAAAGCACCCCTGTGAGTGACGATGGTCTGGAGTTCCGCTGTTTGGTTATCAACAGGGAACTGTTGATACGCTTGAGACATGTCCAATTTGGCAAAAATGCTGCCAGGTTCAAAAGTGTGTAATAAATGCTGAATGACGGGCACTGGGTAAGCGCTAACTTGTAGAAACTTATTGATTGTGGTCTTGTAGTCCGAGCAAATTCTCAGGCTACCGTCTTTTTTGAGGGGTGTGACAATGGGCGTCTCCCATTTGGCGAAATCTGTTGGCTCAATGACCCCTTGTTTTAATAGTTTATCCAATTCAGCATCTAGTTTTGGCCGAATAGCGAATGGGACCCTACGCGGTTTTAGCCTGATTGGTACTGCCTGGGGGTCGACTGAGAATGATATTGGGGTACCGTTATAACACCCCAGCTCATCGCTGAATACATCTGAGTAATCAGCGAATAAGGAGTCAGTGTCTGAGGTTGAGACAGCATGGACTCCTGTTAGCCCTAGGCCGAGATGGGGAAACCAATCGAGCCCCAATAAGGTAGGGAGATTGCCGTTAACTACCACTAGAGGTAGGTGACCTTTAAAAGCTTTAAAACTGACAAGGAACTTGCCTCTGCTGATTACAGGAATGGTCCTCCCCTGGTAGTCCTTCAGGCTAAACTGGCACTTCTGGAGCCGGCTAGTTGATAGGCTGGGCTGGAGCCTCTTGAGGGTGTTCCACGAGATAATTGAGAGCGCTGACCCTGTGTCAACCTCCATGCGGCACGGTTTACCTTCTAAGTAAACGGAGAGAGAGATTTTACTAACAGTGTGGCAAGTGTGCTTGGCACGGTGATGTGTGCGACAGTTCAATACTTGCCTGTGCGGCCCCGAGTGTGAGACGGGGGGGTGCCTTTGTGTTGAGCTTTGAGGGGCTTGGCAGACTCTCGCGATGTGCCCCCTTTTATGGCAGTTATTGCAGGTGGCTCCTTTAAACTTGCAGGTGGCCCTCAGATGAGATCCACCACAAGCTAGGCACAGGGTGGTGTGCTTGGGTGGACCGATGTTTTCTTGTTTGGGTCCTACCTGCGGCCGTCTGTCATTGGAGAGGCGGTGGACGTCGTTTTCATCGCTCAGGGATTCCTCTGCTACCACCTCCTCGGAGTGGACTGGAATTGATGTCAGCTTGGCAGTCGGGCCATGGATTTCGGTGGCTGAGTGCGCTGCCAGTTCTGCTGCTAAGGCCTCCTCGACTGCTTGTGCGAGATTGAGGTCTGTTTTCACGAGGAGGCACCTTTGAAGGTGTAGGTCCTTGACCCCGCAGACTAGTTGATCGAGGAGCATGTCCTCCAGGTAGGTTCCAAACCCACAATGCAATGCTGCTGTTCTGAGAGCGGCCATATACTGATTAATGGTTTCCTTGTCCGCTTGCTTCCTCATACGGAAGGTGAATCTCCTGGCAATCTGTGAGGGCCTGGGGGAATAGTGGTTAGTGAGGATTTCAAGTAGCTCTGACCAAGGAACGTTTTTCAACTCACGTGGAGCCACGAGGGCTGTGGCAGTATCGAAGACGATGGCCCCACAGTAGATCAGGAAATACGATTTTTTCCGATGTTCTCCAGCATCAGCAAGTCCAATTGCATCTATATAATGGTTAAAGCGGTTCTTGTATGATTCCCACTTCTCCTCATCCGGTTTGAACGCTGGGAAGACTGGATTGGAGTTCATGGTGATGGGGCCGGTAGAACAACCTGTGGAAAAAATCTCTCTGGGGCAGCAGAAAAATGCTCTAGTGCCTGTGGCAGGCAAGTGATTTCAGCTCTGGAGAGGCTGTTCGCAGTCCTCTCTCTCTCTCTGGGTTAGCCAAGTTTGGCCGTCAGCCGTTGGCGGCGTTTGAATTCGCGCCTGAGTGGTCGTTAGTGACTTGACTACGGCACCGTGCTGTGCCTTTTAGGTTTGAAATTCAAATGACAGCCATTTGAATTTCGCGCCTAAACAATGAGCGGCTGCGGCTCGCAGCGCTTCACTTTCCCTGTAGCTGGGCTAACAAGCGGCTACAGACGCTTCTAACTTTTCGTTCTGACCGCTCTCTCTGGCTGCGGATCAGTGTTCGCTTCTATTGCTTGCTGGCCACTTTCTCTGTCAGCGGACCAGCGTTCGCTCTTTTTGTTTGCTCTTTTGCTTGCTGACCGCTCTCTCTGGCTGTGGATCAGCGTTGCTCTTATCGCCGGCCGATTGCTCTCTCTGGCTGCGGATCGGCGGCTAGTGACTCAGCGGTTGCAAGGTGCTTCTGGTAGCCATCCCATCCTCGTCGCCAGTGTTAAGTTTGGGAAAAGAGAGGCTGAACCAGAGCATGAGTGCAACAATACTTTATTATAACAATAAAGGGCTGACCGTGCTTGCCAAGCCGGGAACTGGCTCGCAGTGATCAGCAACTGGTTGGACCCCGCAGCCTGCTTTTATAGCTGGCTGCTGGGGAGAACCAACCAATGGGTAAAGGGGAGAACGCCCCCGCAAAGTGAATGGACCTGAGTGAGAACTCCTAGAGTCCTCAGGACATAACACACTTGTAAGTGGATCATAAGCTTCCTAACAGAGAGGAAGTAGCAGGTGAAGCTAGATAAAATCACATCTGATATAGTGGTGGGATTCAAATTGTTTTACTACAGGTTCTGTGGGTATGGCTTGGTGGGCATGGCAGGGGAAAGATACTGTAAAATCTCCAGTCAGAGGTGGTACTTGTTGGTTCTCCGAACTACTCAAAATTTCTGCTACCAGTTCTCCATAACTGGTCAGAACCTGCTGAATACCACCTCTGATCTGATACCTGTACAATTAGCACAGGGCCCCCACAAGGCTGTGTGCTTTCTCCACTTCTCTTCTCCCTATATACCAATGACTGCATCTCAAGTGATCTAGCTGCTAAAATACTGAAGTTTGCAGATGACACAACAGTGATTGATCTCATTTGAGATAATGACGAATCCACATACAGACAGGAGGTTGTACAACTTGTCTTGTGGTGCTACTGGAACAATCTGGAACTGAACACACTCAAAACTGTAGAAACAGTGATAGACTTTAGAAGAACCCCTCCCATACTACCACCTCTTACAATACTAGACAACACAGTATCAACAGTAGAGATTTTCAAATTTCTAGGTTCTATTATATCATATGACCTAAAATGGACACCTAACATCAAAAATGTCATCAAAAATGTACAATAAAGAATGTTCTTTCTGCACCAACTCAGAAAGCTCAAACTTCCCAAGGAGCTGTTAATACAGTTCTATAGAGGAATTATTGAGTCTGTCATCTGCACCTCTATAACTGTCTGGTTTGGTTCTGCAACCAACAAGACAGATACAGACTTCAGAGGATAGTTAGGACTGCAGAAAAAGCAATTATTACCAACCTGCCTTCAATTGAGGACCTGTATACTGCACAAGTCAAAAAGAGGGCTATGAAAATATTTACAGACCTCTCATATCCCAGACATAAACTGTTTCAACTCCTACCCTCATACAACACTATAGAGCACTGCACATCAGAACAACTAGACACAAGAACAGTGTTTTCCCAAACGTCATCACTCTGCTAATTCCCTTAACACTGTCCAACTATTTACAAAGTCTACACTACTATTACTATTAATCTTCTCATTACTCTTTATGATGCATCCCCTCCCACTTGTGACTGTATGACTGTAATTTTGTCTCTTGCATCCTTACGATTTATACGGACAGTTTCCTAGTATGATTTGATTGCTTATTGTACCCTATGACTTTTATTAAGTGTTGTACCTTATGATTTTTGACTCTTGACTAATGTATTTTTATGTATACAGAGAGCATTTGTACCAAGACAAATTCCTTGTGTGTCTAATCACACTTGGCCAATAAAAGAATTCTAATTCTAATATAGCTAAACTAACCACTACACACTTACTATGGAATAATTAGATAAGCAGTACAAAGTTTAGAAAGAGTCTGACTTTCACCACTTTCTCTCTTTCAGTGATTTCAAGCTAAACGATCTCTTAACTCTTGTAAATTTGTAGTGAAGACACAATAGTTTTCCTTATACCCGATAATCCAGTTCTTACTTTTCAGAAAGCTTTGCCAGGAGACAATTAAAAGGATTGCAGTTTTATTTTAATCTTTTTTTTTTTTTTTTAGAAATGACATATTGAATGGGGAAAGGAGGGTGTCAACACATTGTGGAGCTTTGCTCACTTATTTTGGATAGACTGCTTCCCTAATGGTGGTGTCAACTCATGAAGCTTCCCTATTCTGCTCCTGAATTGCCATGGGCAGGGGGATGGGGAACCAAGCCCTATATTGAGAAATGTGCACCTCAGTCAAAACAACACAAATCCTAGTTGGCCAAAGTCAAGGCCATCTCCACAGAAACCAGTAACAGAAAGAGGGAGTGACTTCTACTGCCTGCAAAATTGCTTTGTTGGGGAATGTGACTGATGACACACCTTGTGGGGATTGGGAAACAGGGCTAGAGACAAGGTATGAACTGAGTGGGGTCAGAGCTGGCTTTTTCTTGAAATTTTTCTTGTGGCTCCTGCTTTTATTAGGGCATTGGTCGGAACCCTGACAGGTGGCTTTAAATTCAATTACTTCAGTATCTGAATAAACACTTGAAGCATGTGGAGAATTATTATAACCCTCGAGAATTTTGAATTTTTCATTCTACACTATTCATCTAAGTTTTCCTCTGTTCTACAAATGAGCTAATAAAAATGATTCTTGTTCAATCTGAGCATTAATTTTGTGCTCACTTTTATAACTCAGAGAAACTGAGAGGTACTATACATCAACTTGATTTGTGCTTCAATAAATAAATAGATATTCAGTTGAACAAGACTTCAAAAGTAAGTCAGTGCAATACTTCACCAAGCATTCTCCAGAAATGAAAGCCAGTATATGTTCTTTTAAATGTGAATTAGGGTATCAGGGGTTAAACTATTTTGCAACAATAATCTCAAAGACTTTTGTGGCTGGCTTGTCAAATCTCCAGGAACTTCCATCCTACCTTAGTCTCTTGAAGTTTTGGATGCTCCATCATTGGAGGTTTTAAAGAAGAGATTGAACAGCCATTTGTCTGAAATGACATAGGGTCCCCTGCTTAAGCAGCGGGTTGAATTAAATACCTTGAAGGTACTTTCCAACTTTATTATTCTGTTATTCTTTTATTTCAATATCATTGTATGAGATTCAGCCATTTCATATTTCAACTTTTGTTCAAACTTGGTAATAAATGGAGGAAAATCAGCTATAAAGGTTTTTAATTATCTACTAACCACCACCATCGCCCTCATAATTTAATCTATGTTATTTTGATATCTTTCTTAGAACTTTTAACTTTTGTATACAAAATAAACTATGTTATAATCCCAGGAGATATCAATTTTCATATAAAATTAAAATATCTTCAATTTCTCCACTGCCACATGTACACATTTGCTTAGCTATTGGTGTTTGATCATACCTGCCCTGAAGGAGTGCTGATGTAGGTTATTACATCTGACTCTGAAAAAATGCTATACCCCTCTTAGGAAAAGTCGGGTCTTTCAGAAAACTTGCTGGTTCCCACATTTAATCTGATTTCTGCTGTGTAGAAATATCCTATTAAATTCTGGCTGGAACTCCATATCTCTTATTTTGTTGACAACCACTTCCTTGGCTTGATCATAGCCTAGGGATATTTAAAAAAAAAACCAGTGGGGAAAGTCCATAGAAAGCCAGCTTATGCTCTATTACCTGTTTCCAGGGAGTAGGGAAGTTGTCTATCAGGATTGAAGGGGTCAAGCCCATTGGGAAGAATTGTATTTTTAACCAGTAACCATCTTCCAGGATCAAAGTGATTGTGGATGGTTTACAAACAATATAATAAATCAGTATAAATACATGACCAGAAGCACATTAAAAACTGAATTAAGAATAATAAAATTTACAAATTAAAAATCAAAATTAAAAAATTAAAAGGTTTTTAAAAAGTTAACAATGTGGAGGGAGACCCCTGAAGCCATCCCCAGTGTTGCATCATACTCTTAATCTTCAGGCTAAGTGACAGAGCCTGGTCTTAACATTCATCTGGAAAACTCAAAGGTTAGACTCAATGCACCACTGAGTATTTTTCTGTTGTCACTTTTTAAAGTGTCTATATTAAAATCAGAAGAGTGAGGGGTTTTGCCTCACCTCTAGGGCAAAAGTGGGGGCAACAGCAGAAAAGGATGCCCTTCTAGATCCCACCAGTCAAAATTATTTGACTAATGGCATTCATAGCATGCTATCTTTGCTTAACTGAATGGTATGGGGTTTATATAATTAGGATGATGGCTCCTTATGGGCCCTCAATCCTAGTCCCGATCCACGGGGACCTTTAAAGGTGAAAACCAACACCCTGAATTGGACTTGGTTTTTATACAGAGTTCAACCTAAATCACTGTTGTTTGAAAATAAAATTCACACCTCCCAACTGTTTGTCAGGAAAAAAATAAACGCTTTTCCATCTCTCTATTTATAATTTATGACCTTTTTTCCAAATTTTTCATTTTGTCAGTAATTTAGTTTAAATTTGCAGCCAATTGCCCTATAGAACATTCATTTTTCTTCACTTCTTCCATAGATTTTTTTTTCATCCCTGCAAATCCTTCTTCCATTGCTTTTTAAACTATTACAGGTATTTTTAAAGCAAATTCTTCAAATAATTTCTTCAATAAATCTTTTAAAAATGCAATTATCAGAAATTTGTTGTACTAAATCCTTATATTCCCCAAATCCTTATATTCCCCAAAATAATTCATTTTTTAAAATCAGTTCTTTCCCCATTAAAAAATTTCCAATATCGTAATCTTGTCAAGCTTTTTGCTTTCAAAATATTTTAAGACATTTCCCCCTCTTTTTAAATTCAAAAGCCGATGTTCACTGAGATTTTTTAAAATGTTTGCTGTGGTTTGAAATATCTCCCTCAAATAATAAAGCAATTGAATCATAAGATGATTTTTTTTTGGTTAGACAAAAAGCTGCACGGCAATTTCGGTCATGTTTTTAAATCCTTGACTTCCAAGCTCCTCACAATCAACCATAAGAAACTAAATTCCTGTAGGCATTTTTGCAAGGAGCAGCTCTTCCAGACCACAAATAGATAACCCCAAATTCTCTTTCATCTGAAGAAATTTTCTATCAGCAGAACCAACTCCTGACTGGCGTCCACTTCTCACAGAAGCATTTAACTACACATCCAGAAACCAGGCTTGAGAGACATGGATATTTACACGATGATAAAATTAAAATTAATGTGGACTTTAAAAATCATTTTATTATATATTGATAGTATGGAATAAATCCTTAGGGTTCGTAGTTCAGGAGTATATTACTATTTTAAAATGTCAGATAAAGGTAAATTGATGTACTAGGACATATTGGAACATTATCAAGAGAAATTTAAAATCAGACCAAGTTAACAATTAATAACAGGATATACTTGTTAATGGTTTTCACATTTACAATTGAACTATTGTAAAATTAAAGATTAAAATGAATAAAAAGACTTATTGTACGGAAAAAAGTAATTTTGGGACCTAATAGTTTGAACAGGGCTGCCTTTATGTCTTTGTTTCTCATGCTGTAAACCAGTGGATTTAGAATGGGTGGGACAAGAGAATATATAATGGTCAGCATTATATCCAGATCAGATGGGGAATTTGAGGGAAGCTTCATATATGTGAGTGTTCCTGTGAACATTAACACAGAGACAACAATGAGATGGGGAAGACAAGTGGATAAGGCCTTTTGTCTTCCCTGTGTAGATGGTATTCTGAACACTGCACTCAAGATCTTTATGTAACTTACCAAAATGAAGATAAATAAGCCTAATACTATAATAATACTGAAGGCAAGAATTCCAGCTTCACCTTGATTGAAACCTGAGCAAGTGAGCTTTAATAATTGTGGGATCTCACAGAAGAACTGATCAACAACATCAGAGCAAAAAGGAAGTGTAAATGTGCCAATTGCATGCAGTATTCCAAAGAAAAAACCACTGATCCATACAGTAGCAATCATCTGAGCACATGTTCTCCTATTCATCACCATTTCATACTGCAAGGGATTGCAAATAGCAACATATCTGTCATATGCCATGACTGTGAGAAGAAAGAAATCAGATGTCAAAAATGAAACAAACAGGAGAGCTTGAGAAATGCAACCAGAATAAGAAATATATCTGGTATTCATGAGAGAATTTGCTATGGATTTAGGCATAATGACTGAAACAGAAGCAAGATCCAGTATGGCCAAGTTCATCAAAAAAAAGTACATTGGAATGTGCAAATGGTGGTCAAAAGTCACAACTGAAATTATGAGAAGATTTGCTGTTGCAGTTGTGAAGTAGAAGGCTAGAAATACAAAACAATATAGAATTTGCAGTTCCCGAATGCCTGAGAATTCCAGAAGTAAGAATGTAGACATGGATGTCTGGTTACCCACCAAGAGTTTCTTCTTCATTACTAAGATGAATATACCATCTGGAAAAAAAAAAAAAGAAAAAATAATTAAAAGTACAGTTGAAGCCACTTTTTGAAAAATAACTATTTCTCTGGCCAATCACAAATTATAATGCTCAATTTGTACCTTTGTGCTTCAGTATACTGTTGTCTTCCATTGTATATTCATCTTTGAATAAATGAAAAGCACTAATATGTCTTTGAAACTAAAAATTCACTCAATTTTTAGTTTCATTTATAACTACTCTCTCATTAGAATTAAAATCAAAAAGTAATAAAATAACTGAATTGAAATAAGAAAAATTGAAATATTCCATTGCCTGCACCATTCTGATCTTTGTAATTATGGACACATAAAAGCATGGAACTGTTCACCTTGATATTCATTCTGATGTCATCTACTAGCTTAAGATAACCTTTCACCTCTGCCCATATTAGCTAACAAACACCCCAAGATTGCTTATTTCTTAATTGAAACTTTGGCAATCTAAGTGTCTGTATCTCTATGTGTGTATTTATGTATTCAAAACAACTGGAAGCATCCAGATTGCTAAGATTGCAGTGCATTGGTGAAAAAACATACAGATGAACATTTCCCAATCTGATAATAACAGGATAATTACATACTCTAAGTCCCATACAACCTACAAGGATGTTCTAACATGCTTTACTTGTCTGTAATTCAGGAAATATATCTACCACCATTTTTTAATGTTATTACCATTGTTGCATTTAATATTTTTAACTACTCAATAGGTAGACCCCAGAGTTGCTAAATAGAAAAAAAATGCTTACTTTAAAATAAATGTAATCTATATTTTAAAAAGACAAAATTATACTTTGGATTCTACATGATGGAAAATAAACAATAAATCCAGTCAACAAAACAGAAAAGAAAATGTTCACTTATACTTATAAAATTTATATCTATTATTAACTTACTATTTTTTGGTCTTTGCTTCTCAGTTTAATTCTGATGTTCTTCTATCAATAATTTTTAGATAACCTATACAATACTATGACTCTTTATACATATGTTCCTGTTTATGTGTCAGATAAATGAGAAATTTGTCTATTGTCTTGGGAAACAGACTTCATGGAAATGCCTCAAGAGTGAAACACTACTTAGAAGTGTAGAGCAACATAGCAAAGAAGCTGGGTCAATAAACTCAACTGCAATACATCTCATTATACTGATATGTTCCAATAATGAGTGATTCTTTTCTTCTGTTTTGGGCAAAGATCTTGGTCTTCATTTCTTTATTACACTACGTTATTGAACATGTACTAACCGTTATCAACAGAATATGCTAGTATACTACATTACTAAGAATTAGTATATAGTTCTTATAAGTAATGTTTACCAATTAAGCATTCACTTATAGAGCTAGGAAAAGTTGTATATAAATATTGGTGATAGATAATAGGTTTAAAAATAGATCAATTTTTAAAAATGGTTAACTTTAAGAAAAACAAGAAAAATAATAAAAATGATAAGAAAATGTTGTGTTTCACTTGTATGTCATGTTTGTGTTCCTACCAAAACTAAGCTTTCCTCTGTTCATAACAAATGTAAGACAAATGCTATTTTTTAGAGATTAAAGCACTAAATTATTATATTTGAGCTGATAGGAGGAATGAAGTTTTATCAAACAAAGCAAAAATGATGGATAACAAGGCTATACACTCTCTCCTTATTTATTTATATTGCATGCTGGATATATATTAAGGATAACTGGATTGGAAGAAGATGAGTGTAGTTTTAAAATAGTAAAAGAAACATCAGTAACCTGAGTTATGCTGATGACACTATTCTGATGGCCAAAAATGCAAAGGATCTGCAAGTAATACCTGGTAATAGCAAGTTATCTAGTAATAAAATCAAGGAGCATGAAAAATATGAACTGAAATTAAATATAAAGAATAAGGAATATAAAAAATAAATTAATGACAACATGTACAACTTGCCTTAGAAATAACAGTGAAGGTATCAGTCTTCCTTTTAGGATCAGCCATCATTAAAACTGCACGTAGTCAAAAAATACAAGATGAAAACATCACTTGATAGAGTAAAGGCCTTAGAAAATAAATGCAGATGTCATTCTTTGATATTTCTATACTTAAAAAGATCAGAATACTGTAGGTAATAGTATCTCCTATGACAGAGGTATCAAACTTGTGGCCAGCAGGCTGGTTGCATCACGTGCTGGCCAGGCCCATCTCTGGTTTAGTGAAGGGGGGGAATCACCATACATCACATGATGACAACATTATGCTGCACGTTTAACACTTCCACACTATGACATTTTATGGACAGAATGTTGAACTTGGGAGAAACAAGACAGAAAGAGTATGGACACTTTTGAACTGTAATGTTAGGGAAGACAGCCAAGGAAGCAAATAGAACATTATGCAAAGATATCACTCTAAGGGAAAGTCTGCAATGCTGGGAAAGGTGGAAAAAAAAGAGAAAGATAACAATAGCAAGGTGGATTAACTCAATTACAACAGCAATGAGTATAACTTTGGAGATCATGTTAGGCACAGGTTGTCAAATGGTCACTAACATGGTGATGAAATATGAGAGGGGGGCAACTGACTTGGTATACCTATTTGGTAATACATACAACTAAATCATTTTATTAGCCTCTAATAAATTTACAGAAGTAAACAGCATTACTATTACTAAATATTTACAAAGCACACATTTTATTATAGTGAATCAGATGAGCCCAGATCTTGGAAGGAATACAATATTTTGATTTGCAATTAAGTTACATTGTTTATCTTTTTTATGTCTGAAGACCTTTGGGTATATTGTGATGGACAGTTGTGAAAAGAGTTATTTTATTCCTCTAAGGACACATATTTATGAAATTCTAAATCATAGTTTAATGTATTATTTCTCAGCCTTTGAACTGACTTTATGTCAATAGGTATGCAAGACTGAACAAACTAATTCTGTGTGTTCTCCTCCTCCTAGCTTTTTTAATTATTCCCATACATATGAGTCCCCCTTGAATTTATATTTGGATTTTTAAAATGCAAAGGACTAATATTTTGAAATTGTTATTAATGCCCTATGATTATTATAAAGCACACACTAAAATTATATAGTTATTATGGTAACAGAAACAACAAATCAGGTCTGTTATCTTCAAATCCATTTGTTATCATAGTCAGTCATGGAAGAATTGATTTATCCTTTTAACTCTGAAGATGGGTCATAATATGATTTCTGATGCTGTTTTTCTCAAAAGTAATGGGAAAGTCATACAAAATATTAAAATAACTGAAAAGTACAAAATGGCCAAAAACTGGTTCATAAGCATGACTTGACTCTTTCTTTTTCATTCTCTTTTAAGTACATACAGAAATGTATACAAGTAAACAATTGTTTAGCTGAGGCCATATATTCAGCAAGAGACTCAATAAACATAACAAACCATTATAGATCTCTGACTAACAAAATGGATGAATTAAGGCTACAGATTGCAAAGATGCTATCACTGTGGATAAACGTATTAGGATCTATCCCAATCAGAAACCCTGGATGACCAAGGAAGTCCAGCACCTCTTGCATGACAGGACCAAGGCCTTTAGGTCCAGTGATGGGGCAAGATACAGTATTGCCAGAACTAATCTGAAGAAAGGTATTTGGAAGGCCAAGACTGATTATAAGAGGAAGTTTGAGGATAATTTTTATAGCAATAACATGAGGCAGGTGTGGTGAGGGATTCAACAAATTACAAACCATCAACCGACCAATGTCATCCCTGATGAGGGGGATGCTTCTTTGGCAGAGGAACTGAATCATTTCTTTGTTCGCTTTGAAGTGGAGACATCAGAGAAAGTTAAAATACAACCACCAGCCAATTGTAGCCCCCACCTCATTGTGGAGGAACAGGAGGTGATGAGCATTCTGAGGGCTGTGGACCCTAGAAAGACTGCCAGTCCTGATAGTATCTCTGGCTGAGTGCTTAAAGACTGTGCTGATCAGTTGGCTGGAGTCTTTACCAGGATCTTCAGACAGAATTTATCCCAGTCCACTATTCCATCTTCTTTGAAGGCTTCCACCATTGTTCCGCTGCCAAGGAAGTTCCCTTTCAATAACCTCAATGATTACAGACCAATGGCACTCACTCCTATCATCATGAAGTGCTTTGAGAAATTGGTCTGCAGTACATCATTTCTGGTCTTCCACGTACATTTGATAAACACCAGTTTGCATACAGAAGAAATAGATGTACAGAGGACGCTATAGCCATCATTCTTCACACTGCTCTGACTCATCTAGAACGGGGGGGGGGGGGGGGGTATATGAGGATGCTTTTTGTGGATTTTAGTTCTGCATTTAACAGAATTCTTCCACATAGACTAGTGTCTAAACTTCTGAACCTTGGACTTTCTAATTCAATCTGCCTTTGGATTATGGATTTTCTGTCTGACTGCTCACAGAGGGTCAGATTAGATAATCATACCTCTTCAGTCCTTATTCTAAACACTGGTACACCACAGGGTTGTGTTATGTCCCTTACTCTATACTCTTTATGTGCATGACTGCATTCCCACTCATGCTAGTAATACTATTGCTAAATTTGCAGATGATACAACAGTGGGGGGACTTATCTCCAGGGGGGATGAGCCTGTCTACCAAGATGAGGTGGACTGGTTGGTTTCATGGGGTGGAGACAATAACTTGGTCCTCAACAGCAATAAAACCAAGGAGCTTACAGTGGATTATAGAAGGAACAGATCAGATATCCAGTCCTTCCTTATCAATGGAGACTGAGTAGAGCAAGTGGCCAGTTTTAAGTTTCTGGGTGTTACCCTAAAAGAGGAACTGACCTGGGGTGCTCACTTTGCAGCACTGGTCAAAAGAGCCCAGTAGAGATTATACTACCTGAGACTTCTCAGAAAACAACAACTGAATGAAAATCTGATGGTGACCTTCTACCACTGCACCACAGAGAGCATTTTAACATACTGCACCTCTGTATGGTTTGCCAATTGCACAATGGCAGATAGGAAAGCACTCCAGAGAGTTAATGTCATTGCCCAGAAGATCATTGGTTGCCTCTCCCCTTTTGGAAGAGCTTTATAGCTCCCACTGCCTTAAGAAAGTTCAAAACATTCTCAAAGATCCATGTCATCCTGGAAACCCCTTTTTTAACTATTACCAGCTGGCAGATGGTACAGAATAATAAAAACAAGGACAAATAGGCTGAAAAACAGCTTCTATCCCAGGGCAGTAGCTCTTTTGAATTCTGCTATATAGTGTAGTGTTGGTGTGGTGTCGGGGGGTTTTGGTTCAATGTGTGAAGGGTGAAGGATGTGTGTTTGTCTTTATTTTCATGGTCATGGTCATGATGTGCACTGAAGATGGTGTTTGATTTTGTTGTACAAGGTGCAATGACAATAAAGTAAACTAAAAACTAAAACTATAGAATCAAAAATACAATTAAAGAATTAATGCTTCTTTTTTCTCTCTGTTTGCCCAGGATGAATTCTGGAGTGAAGTGCTTTGGGAGAAGCCAATTAAGCTCTTGTGGGATCACAAGAGATCACTAGAAATCAGAGAGTATTTATTAAAAATTCCTGCCAGTTGGATGCAAATCTTCTCATCATTTGAAAGATTTCAGCAACATCTGGTATGACTGGGTGAATGTGCATTGTTGGCAGCCAAACAGGTTAAGATTAGGACTTGAATTGGATGGATTGAATTAGTGATTAGTTAAGCTATTTCTCAATTCCTTAGATCAGGGGTCTTCAAACTTGACAGGTTTAACTACTTGTGGACTTCAACTCCCAGAATTCCTCCTCCTGTCGTGTTAGCTCAGGAATTCTGAGAGTTGAAGTCCACAAGTCTTAAAGCTTTCAAGTTTGAAGACCCTTGCCTTAGATAAACTGGTTTGAACATCAGTTATTTAAATGCATATTGAGAAGTTTATTTTATAGCACTCTCTACTATTTCTCTTCTATAGAAAGAAGAGAGAATATGAAGTGTTCAATAATATTTCAGTGAAAAATTTATATATGAAATTGTTGTGACTCTGGGATTTGAATCTGGTCCGTCTGCAGATGGGAGCTCGAGTGAAGAAGATCTGGCACTGAGATTCGAATCTGCATTATTAAGTGATTTTTGAAGGTAGCCAGGATGAGGAAGTGGACTTAACTATGAGAGATGAACCTAATTTATTGAAGGTGTCAGAGTCCTCTCCCTCCCCCGAATCTCTCTCTCTCTGATTACACAGCAGCTGGTAACAGATAATCAGGAAAACGTGTGAAAGGTTTCAAGTGAGGAGGACTTTGAGGGATCCTGGCTTGACGTGAGAAATAGACGGAGACTGAGACGTCAATATCAATTGGGAAAGAAGCGTCAAGCTTCTCATTACTCATTAAGTAATGAGACTAACACACCCCCTTAGGGGATAAAAGGAAACAGATCGGCTTGAGAAATTTGCCAGAAGCAAAGTGTCTTGTTAGAGCGAAAGTACTGTGAAGATTATTTGAGGCATTGTGATTTATAGGCACTTCAGGATTGCCAAACAGATTTCAGAACTACTGCTGAGGACTGGAAAAACCTCAGCAGTTCTCTTTGTTGGGGTTTGTTTTTGGTGGCTTATATTTTTGGAACTTTAGAATTTTGATTGCTCACCTGTGGATATAGGTGAGACATAACATGAAATTGTGTATATGCAAGCACGCAACTGCTTATTGGAGGCCAAATGTTCAGAGATGGCATTTTAAACTCATTTTTAAATTACATATTGCCATAACATAACTCCCAAATGTTGAGTTGATGATGTTATTGAAAGCTAAGAATTGTAGATAACATAATACTATATTACAGTGCTTATTGTCACTGAAAAAAGACATTAAATAAAACTGTCATGATGAAGATAAATAATTAAAAATATGAGTCTATTGTTCTATCAAAATACCTTTTTCTAAATACATTTCCCATGTATATGTATTCTTACTCTTAGAACAGGAAGTTTCTTTTTAAAAACTAAATGAAATTAGAAGGCTTTTCAATTTGGTTTCACAAAATGGTTATTCCTCAAATTTATTTATATATTTTTTCACTATTCTGTTACAATTTAGTAATATAACTTATTTATGATCAGAAGACCCAAATAGGAAATTCCAGATATAATTTTAAATTTTGGTAATCAAAATTATTCCTATGTCAAATTTGATATAAAAAACAAAATAAATTGATAAGTAAAATTTAAGACATATAAGAACTCAAACTTAACAACTTGTAAATAAAACATTGTTTTCATGATCAGTATTCTGTTATTTTGGGACACATTCATAATCAAAACATAATTTGTAACATTCGGGAATGATATGGAAATTTGCAAGTTCAAGTGTTACTGGCTCAAGATTGATCCAGACTTCCATCCTTCTGAAGTCAGTAAAATGTGAACTCAGATTGTTGGGGGCATTATGTTGACTATAAACGGCTTAGAAAGGGCTGCTAAACACTATGAAACAGTATATATGTCTCAGTGATATTGCTATTGTTATTTTATCTTGCTATACTTTTATTTTATTTTTAATATGTTTTGGTTTAAAATTCTGGTCATAAACTACAATAAAAATATTCACTCCTTCACATGAAATATTGATTTTGTTCTTTGTCATTTAAAAAAAAATAGTTTACATTTATTGCAATCATTAATTATTTCAGTTGACAAAATTTACAGAATCAGTATGATTACTTATGTGCCATCAAGTTGGTGTAAACTCTTAGGGACAATCTAGAAAGATTTTCTCTAGATGCAGCAACACATTTTCCTTCCAAATTGATGTTTTTTTGAGGGGGAGAGAATAGGAAGGAGAAAGATAAATTATAGAATCACAATTTAAACACATTTTGTTAAAAGGCTTAGATTTTATCTTACTAATCACAAATATATAATATCAATTAAAATAATTATACTTGAATATGCACTTATGTTTTTAAAATGCATATTTTCTTGCAGTATGTTGGAGGAATAATCAGAAACAATCCCTCAAGGTTGACCCATCCTTCCATTCTCCCAAGGTGTGTAAAATGAAGACCCAGATTGTTGGGGGCAATATGCTGACTCTGCAAAAAAACCCTCTTAGACAGGGCTGTAAAGCACTATAAAGCAGTATATTATACTATTGCTGTTGCTATTTAATCATCTTTATTTTCTAGGTAATGCCCTTAGACATATGATTCTATCTCAGAGAAAATATTATGACATGGAAGTATACTCTGGCAAGAAATGTGACAGCAAGATTAGTTAAAGCAAGTCAGCTAATTATATTATATCTAACAGATTGAAGTATCATTTGAAGATGATGTATTTATCTGAATGCTGATTCTTTGTATTTATTGCATATGCAATTTAATATTGTATTTCCCTTCATCTATTTTATCCTGAAATTAGATCCTGCATTTTATTTTCATCTTGTTTTAATTGAATATGATTGTAACTCTCATAACAAAATCAAAATGGCTATTCCAAATTCATACACTAAAATTTGCTGAGAGAATTGGCTTTAAAGTTCCAACTTTTAAAATTATGGAGATCAGAGCAGTAATTTGATAACTGTACCTATACTTTTGAAACAATAGTTTTTTAATATCTATTTGGGGATTTTATTTTCATGCTCATAAATCAGAGGCATGGAAAGCAAAATTAGAATTAGTATCAATGGTATTATATCTAATCAGTTGTCACTAGTCTGAACTTTGAAATGGCACTGAAAATATTCAATTGCAGACCAAGACTCTCATCAGGAGTTCTGATGACAATTTAATACTAAGGTATTGGTCAATAAATATCCTCTTATTTCTAGCATTGCCTTCATTAACAGGCTGCATTCAAAATGATTGTATTTCTTTTCTTTCCAGAGACATCACTTACAGTATTATAAAACATGGATAATCAATCAACTGTCTCTGATTTTCTCCTCTTTGAATTCTCAAAAATACATGAATTACAGATATTACATTTCTTTGCTTTCCTAGTATTGTATTTGGCAATTCTAACAGGGAACCTTCTCATCATGTCTGCAATAATTTTGAACCACCATTTGCATACTCCCATGTATCTATTTTTGTTAAACTTAGCCGTACGAGATTTTGGTACCACTTAAGTCATTGTTCCTAAATCTATGGCCAATATGCTGATGAACACAAGACACATTTCTTATCTTGGATGTGTTTCTCAAGTCTTCCTTCTTGTCTTTTTTCTGGGATCTGATATTTGGATCCTCACAGTCATGGCCTATGATCGTTATGTTGCCATTTGCAATCCATTACATTATCAAACAATAATGAACAAGCAAGCCTGCATTTACATGATTCTTGCTGTATGGGGCAGCAGCCTTCTTAATGGATCATTGCATACTTGCTTTACATTTGGAACATATTTTTGTTCAAATAATATCAATCAATTTTTCTGTGACATTCCACAGTTACTTAAACTCACCTGTTCAGGCTTAAACCAAAATGAAATCAGACTAATTGTGTTTGTTTGTGCTTTAGGACTTGTTTGTTTTTTTCTTTATTCTTTATACTTATGTATCCATTTTCACTGCTGTGCTGAAAATTCGCACCTTGGAAGGAAGGAAAAAAGCAGTTTCTACTTGCTTACCCCATCTTATTGTTGTTTCCATGTTCCTATTATCTGCCTTCATTGCTCATCTGGAGCTTCCTTCCAGTAATTCAAATTTAGCATCAACTGTGATGTATTCTCTTATCCCACCTCTTTTGAATCCTATTATCTATAGTATGAGAAACACCAGTATCAACCTTGCCGTTTCAAAATTATTCAATAAGAGCAATTCTTAGGGGGAGGGGAAAAACCCATTCTATTTCATTTTGTTTTGTTTTGTAAGTATTTATTTTGTTTTGCAATTGAATCAATAACTCCATTAGCTCCAGACATAGAAGTGTAAGTGAAACTTGAGTCTATTTCTGTATGCCCAATGAATCTAAATGTCAATTTACAAGATCTTGCAGATTTCAGGCCTTTTCTTTTGATATCTACTAGGATGAATGAAGCCACAAAAGCTGAGAAGTATCTCAGTCAATTCCTATTCAGCTAGCTGGATTTGGAGGAAAACTTTCCCATATTTCTATCATTTCATCTAAGCCAAGCAGAAAGAAACTATTTAATTAATATGCTCATGATTCATCATCTGGGACTATGTTTCAGTAACATCAACAATGCTGTAGACCATTTATTGCTGGGATTGACAAATCTGAATCTGTTGTTTTGTATAATTGCCTCTTTTTGACTACTTTTATTTAGAAAATTTATATTGCTGCATACTTGTGCATGGTGACTCAAAGTGGCTTAATTCAGATACATAAATTCCATTTTTTAAGAATCTGGCTACACTGCTGACTAACTGATACTGTTTTGCAATTAAAACTAGTGTGGTTACATGTGAGAATAGCCAAGTATCATGTAAATGTATATAAATGTATATAAATAAATAAATCCTATGTTGCCATTTTGGACATTTCAAACTCATTGCCTCTAGCACAGATGTGAACAAAGTATGCATCAAGACATTATGGAATTCATGAAAATTAGCCATTAGAGGAAAAGATCTCAAAAGTCACCAAATCAAGTTAATCTAAGGTATGGGTAAGTTGTTCAATGTATAAAATTCAAAGACGGACTGTGGACCTTCATTTGTCAAATAATGTCCAAAGAATAGAATGCATTTGTGTTGGAACGGCTATGACACACAGTCACTAAGACTGATAAGACTGAAAGATGTATGGTGATTCTCCTTAGGGTTATGATGATTCAAGAATTAAGCTATCTTGCTGCTCTAGCAACAGAAAATAATACAAGATGCACATTAAATAGCCTGCCAATTTATTATTTCAGAACTGAGATAGCAGAACGTTCAGAATTTTCATATAAAATATTGTACATTTTTAATGGTTGGTACTCCTTACTGCCCTTTCCCAATACAGATATATTGGTACAAATGTTTATGTGTATATGCATATAGTATATTTCCATGTCTGTGTTCAAATAGATATCCTATGTAAATATAACTGGATCAGATTCAAATGTAAGTTTCCAGTTTTGAGATTCAAGGGGGGTATAACTAATTGAGCTATGCATTGAGAGTTCAAGAACAATTCATTTTAATCTAGGATCATTGCAAATTGGATTAAAAGAAATGTCTGTAGAACATAGTTGGAAGGGTGAAATGGCCTCCTCCTCTTTCATTTTTAGGAGACAATGTGGTGACAATGGCAGAAGTATTACTTCTGCCAGACTTCAGGTGGCAAGTCACAAGCTGTGACAACTGGGTCACTAAGATTTGTGCTGGAGGACAGAGCATTGAAACTGGGTGAGACAACTTCCAACTTTTATGCTAGAAATCTAACCCAAGTTAAAAAAATTCCAAAAAGACAATCTCCAAGTAGTAAGAAAGTGGTGATTGAATACCGGGAGAAAGATTACCCAGGAGTAAAAGAAATATTTAATTGAAGCTTTAAAACATAGAAATCTTGGAAAAGATTCAACAATTACTTGAAAAGTGATTATTGGAAGAAATTGCTTTTTTATTTTTAATTCCCCTTGATTTGTTTGAGAATCAGCTATTTGACACTGTCTAATGCTGGAATTGAGAGTAGGGGTGCCATCTACTGGAGGAGAAGGAGCATTACAATGTGGGAACCAAAGTGAAAGTGACAATCATTTAACACAAGTAAATTAAAGAAGAGAAATTAAACAACATCTGACCTTGATTCTATTATGGTAGGTGACTTGGATGTTTGGAAACATTAGTGAGCTCTCTGAAAAGCTCTAAGGCAAATTGAACTGCAAATAGATCTCTATTAAAATTGCTTATTGAACAGTGAACTTAAAATTTGGAGGAAATTCAGCAGGCCAATTTGGATTTTAATTACTTAAGCTACCTGACAGAACATCTTACAAGATTAAAAAAAAGGAAGGTGACGGAAGAAAAAGAAAAGAAGAAAAGACTTTAAAATTTGGACAATTGGGAAGAAACAAATTGGAAAATCACTAAATAACTTTTTTTAAAAATAAAGTTTTATTGAGTTTTAACAAAACAAATAAAACATCTTATTTGAGCAGAGCATGGTTCCGGGTTATCACATTTCCATAAAGACACAATTTCATATGCAAATTCATCTTATATATTCAACTTCATATCTTATTACTCTTTTTCCAACTTCTCACTGTTTCTCCCTTTAATTCTCTTAATTTTCTTTTATGATTATCTCATTTTCTTCTTATTTAATTGTATTTCTTTTATCTAAATTTCTATATCTTTTTATTCATTATACTTATACTTTTGTCTGTGATTTAGTCTTATTATTATTATTATTATTATTATTATTATTATTATTATTAAATACTCTGTAGTATGATTGTGCGTGGTGTTTGGGGCACTGTGCTGGAGTAGCTTTCAAATTTCATTGTATTCATAGAAATGCAATAACAATAAAGGTATTCCATTCTATTTTATAGTTCTTAAAAGTTATTTAGTCAGGGTTTCTTCAGCAACAAACTGAAATCCACAATCGTGCATAGTTTCAATCTGTGCTTGCCGCTGGAGCACCCCGATCCTTTGGATTCGAGGCTGAAGCCACCCCATAGAGGTGGTGAAGATGGGGGAGATTGCTAGCCAAGTGGAGGGGAGCTGCATCTCTCCTCCTTGGCTGGTCTAAACTCCTTTTCCTGAAGGCAATTGCATTGGTGGTCAGAAACGGCCACCTCAAACAAGAACCCGACTGGATAAGATTGTGCAGGAGGAAGACAGAGGAAAGCATGACAGACCGGGCTAAACAACAGAGAACATCTAAGCAAGGTACCCTGAATCTAAAAGTACCTAGAGGGATACTTCTGAAAGAAACTTTTAAGTGGCGAAGGAGAGAGAAAAGGAGGTTAAAACCCCTTTTTTTACCTTTATATTGACAATTACAAATGGAATGGAAAGAAATCTATATTAATCTACTTTGACACTAATAGGCAACTTTAAGCTGAAATTTAAGTGTCGAAAGGAGAATAAAGATTTTTTCTTTGGTCATTTTAAAGCCCTAAAAAGAAGAAGAGTAGAGACAAAAGGATGGAACTTGGAATAATGAAAAAATGGAGTACCATCTGGAAAAATAAAGAGGATTAACAGTGAAACTTTGAAAAGACTCCTGAGGATACATTGTAACTGAAACCTTATTAAAAGATACAGTAACCCACGGAAAGGAAAAGTAAAGGAAAAAAACAAGAAGGAACAGTCTGGGATCATTTGGTGATATAAAAGAAAGGGTTTGGCATCGTTTTTTTTTCTTTCTTTTTCTGTTTTTACTTAAAGTCAATCAGGTGGTTGTTCAAAAGTGTTTAAAATGGCATCACTCCTGGAGGAATTGAAGATGAGTCTTAAAAAACAGAAAGAAGATGCAGAAAGATCCTTTGGCTTCGTATTTGAATTTCTTGAAATGGAGATCTTGAACTATGAAAAGCAAAAGAAAAAGCTTCAAGAGCAAGAAAAAGGGCGGGATGAAGAAGAAGCCATTTTCAATGATCAAATAATACAAAGTATGGTAATAAGGGGAAAAGGGGGAAAGGAGTTAAAAGTTTGAGATCAATTACTGCCTTGGAAAAAAAGACAATTACCTGCCTTGGAAAAAAAACTGTTTCTCAATCTATTAGTCCTCATTTTAAGACACCTATAATGCCTCCCTGGTGGTAACAGTTCAAAATATGAATGTCCAGGATGAGACCAGTCTGTGGAGATTTTTAGTGTTCTAGAGAGGAGTCTGGTCTTTGCAATCTCTTCCAAAGAAGAAAGAGAGCAACCGATGATTTTTTGTGCTGTGTTTATAACTCTCTGAAGATTCTTCTTATCCACTGCAGAGCATCCAGCATACCACACAATTACACAGTATGCCAAAATGCTCTCAATGGTAGACCGGTAAAAAGTAACCAGCAACTTGTCACCCAGACCACTTTTTTTCAGCAACCTCAGAAAGTGCAGGCACTGTTGGGCCTTCTTTGTAGTGGCCATAGTGTGGACCAAACAAGTAAAGTTGCAGAAATATGAGTTCCTTGAAATTTACAACCATGAACTCTTTTCACAAGTCTCCATTGATATTTATTTTTATTTTATTTATTTATTTATTTACTTGATTTGTCAATTGCTTACAAGATAATAGGTATAAGAATATACATATTTATGAATACATGAAATGGGTACATATAAGAAAAATAAAAGAAACAATAGGACAGGGACAGTAGGCACGTTGGTGCACTTATGCACACCCCCTCCAGACCTCTTAGGAAAGGGGTGAGGTCAATAGTACACACTCTAAGGTTAAAGTTTTTGGGGTTTGGGGAAGAAACTACAGAGTCAGGTAGAGTATTCCAGACATTGATTACTCTGTTGCTGAAGTCGTATTTTTTGCAATCAAGTTTGGTGCGGTTAACCTTGAGTTTGTATCTATTGTGTGCTCTTGTGTTGTTATGGTTGAAGCTGAAGTATTGATTGACAGGTAGGACATTGCAATGTATGATTTTATATACCATACTTAGATCAGACCGAAGACAGCGTAATTCAAGGTTTTCTAGGTCTAGAATTTCAAGTCTGGTGGCATACGGTATTCTACAATGAGTAGAGGAGTGGAGAACTCTTCTTGTGAAATATTTCTGGACTTTCTCAACTGTGCTAATATCAGATACGTAATGTGGGTTCCAGACTGATGAGCGGTATTCGAGTATTGGTCTAGCAAATGTTTTGTATGCTCTAGTTAGTAGTGTGATATTACCAAAGAAAAAGCTACGTAGGATTAGGTTAACAACTCTTAATGCCTTTTTGGCTATGTAGTTACAGTGGGCTCTAGCACTTAGATCATTAGAGATGAGTATTCCAAGGTCCTTTACAGAGCTTGGATCATCAACAAGATCTTGACTATTCAGCTTGTATTTTATTTTCGGATTTTTTTTGCCAATATGTAAGACAGAGCATTTATTTGTTGAGATTTGAAGTTGCCATTCGTTTGACCATTCTGATACATAGTCAAGATCTTTTTGAAGGGTAGCAGGATTGTCTGTGGTATTGAATAGCTTTACATTATCAGCGAAGAGAACGTAGTTGCTCTTGATATGATCACAGAGGTCATTTATGTAGAATATGAAGAGAGTTGATCCTAGAACACTGCCTTGGGGGACACCACTATTGACAGGTACAGAATTTGATAGGACTCTCCCAATTTTGACCATTTGTTGTCTGTTTGACAGGAATGCTTCTATCCAGTAATGCACGTGTCCAGAGATACCGTAAGATTTTAGTTTTAGGAGTAGTTTGTCATGTACCACTGAATCAAAGGCTTTACAGAAATCTATGTAGATTGTGCCTATTGCTTTGCCCTGATTGAGTTGTGTAGTCCATATGTTTTTGCAGTGTCAGAGTTGCAGATTACAGGATGGTTTTTTCCTGAAACCAATTTGTTTATTGGAGAGTAGGTTGATTGTCTCTAAGTGGAGGATAATGGATTGGTTAATAATTGATTCCATGACTTTACAGGTGATGCAGCATAAGGAGATTGGTCTGTAATTTTCTACTAGGCTGGGGTCTCCCTTTTTGAAGATGGGGATGACCGTGTCTAGTGACCATAGGTTTGACAAGGAGCTGGTCCTGAAATATTTGTCAAAGATTATGCTTAGAGGTTCTGCTATGGCAGTGGATAGCTTTTTTAAGAAGTAGGTACATATTCCATCCGATCCAATAGATAGAGATGGTTTTACATTGTGTAGTGCTTTTTCAACATTGTTTTCTGTAAAATCAATATGTATTAGATCATTGTAGTTTTCTGTGGTTCAGCTAGGAAATACTGGGCATGATCCATTGCTGTTTACAAATACTGAGCCGAAGAATGTGCTTTAGTGGACCTTGAGTCTTTTAGTTTGTTGTTTACAAAATTGTAGAAAGAGCAGGTAGAATTGATGTGTAGAAAGTTTTCTTCTTGTTTAATGTGATAATTGGTGCATTCAGTCTTTATCTGGTGACCTAAATTTTTGTATCGGCTTTTGAAATTGGCAACGTGACCAGTTTTGTTTTCCTGCCAGAGTGATCTCTTTTTGGATTGAAGTTTCCTTATTGTTATAGGTAATCTGTTTTTTTTTGGGGGGGGGGGGAGTTGTTGTTGGTACATATAGTTTGATGACTCTTTTGACTTCAAGTAAAAATATGTTGTAATGGTCTTCAACAGTATTGCATCCAGTGAATAGAGATTGCCAATCAAGGGACAAGAAATCGTTGTCTATAAAATCATAGTTGCCTTTTTTGAAGTTATAATTGGGGATTACATCATTGTGATGATTTTTGTGTGGGCATATGTTAAGACAAAAGTCAATCATATTGTGGTCACTGCTGGAAAAGGGTTCTTTATTTTGTATTTCATAAATTAAATTCAAAATATTGCAGAAGATGAGATCGAGACAGTTGTTTAGTCTAGTGTTGTTGGTTACTAGTTGTTCCAGTCCCAGATTTGTAACAGCATTGTAGAAGGTTGCGTGTATGGGTTCAGTTGTCCATTCATTTAGGGTCCAGTCAATGTGAGGTAGATTGAAGTCACCAAGAAAGATAAAAGCATGTGGACAGGATGCTGCCCATGTTAGTAGTGTATTTAGCTTGTTTACATGTTCGATGTCATAATTAGGTGCTCTGTAACATAGTAAGAATCGAAATGTGATATTTAAGGATAGTTCACAGATGATGGTCTCAGGAAGAGCAAGCTCCTGGGTAACTTGGATGTTTTTTAGATGTAAGGACTTTTTATAGAAGATAGCAACACCACCTCCTCTACGAATTTCATGATCTGATCAGTAAACATGATAGTCTCTTACTGTGGTAATGGAGTTAGGGAGAGATATGTTGAGCCATGTTTCACAGACAAATATGATGTTGAATTTAGCCATATTTAGTAAGAGGAAAAATTCAGGTATTTTATTCACAAGGCTTCTTGCATTGAGTAGCTTGGATTTAAAGCCAGCAGTAGTTGGAATTGAGGTAGTTAGGTGCGTGCGTGCCTAGTCTTGGGTGATGGTGGATTGGTTGAGGTAGGGTTGTGGTTGAAGGTTAAAGCTGAGTTGCGGGTTGTGTGACTTATTTTTGATACAGTCAGCATGGTAGTCAATGTACAGGTCCTTCTCTCCATTGTCTAGACATTTTTTGAGTTCAGTGCGGAGTACACAGGAGAAGGCACATTGCTGTATGGTTAGGTCAGGGCGACAACAGAGGTTCTTATGGTTTGTGTTGGTTTTGGCGAATGAATTTATAGTGTAAATGAATTTACATTTGCTTGATTCATTTTTGCAAATGACCCTGCAGAAGTGTGGGGTCACAGAGCCGTCTCTGTTTTTGAGCTCTCGGCCAATGTGGGAAATGTCAAGTATTTCATCAGGGGAGATGGTTGATGCTTGATAATCACTGATGATGTTTCAGACAGTTGTGATGTCATCATTATCATTGATGTCCTCTAGACCAAATAATATAGCATTTGGATGTTTCCATTCACACTCAACAGCTTCTCTGATGAGGATTGGGATATCATTATTTGTCTGGCTTATGTTTTTTTGTGGATTGGGTTGTGGATTGCATTGTGGTTGTTGGGTAGAGATGTGGTTTGTAGCTATTAGATGTTCAGGTTTTTGCGTTGTGTCTTTTTTTTTCAAGGCTGGATAATCTTTCTTTTAAGGCATCCAGGGATGCTACTATGGTGTCAAGGGATGTTATTCATGTGTCAATGGTATCAACTCTTTCCAACAGATCCAGTTTGGGTCTGCATGATTTGCAGAGATATGAAAACTCATTGGATGATTCTAGGTATTGAATCATTTGCTCGGGTAATCCCTAGCAGTCATGATGAGCATATTTGTTACATAGAGAACATTTGATGGAGTTTTCATTATCCTTTAGAGTTTTGTAGCATTTAAGGCATGTGCAGGAGTCTTGTGGTTCATTGGTGGGGATTACTTTCTCTTTAGGTTGTGGTTTGGCATTGAATTTTTTTCTTGGCATTCTGAAAACAGGGGGCAAATGCCAGAGCTGTTATACTTTCAGAAAATAGCTCTTCAGTTTATAAGAGACAATTAACTAGTTCTTTCTCTCTCTATTTTAATTGCATTGACTTCTGGAACTGATTTGGGAGGAGCAACCAGTGGCCTTATTGAATAAACAGAAATCACTGGGGCCCCCAGAATACATGTCAATAAGCTCCTTTCTATTTCTTTATAAACATTTTGTTTTCTGTAAGATTGCGTGAATGGGTGAACATTCAGTGTTGAAAACTAAAAGGGTAGGGTTTAGTTTTAGATTGTAAAATATTTCTGCTTGCCAACATTTGTGAGTGATAAAACTTTTTCTCTCTCTTTTTTTCAAAGAAAATTTCAACTTTAATGTTAGCTGCTTATATGCATAGTAATTTCATTATATCACTTTATACTCTAACTGCTTGGGCAGGTAGAGAGAACTGTGGATCATTTCAGTGAATTTTCTCATTTCTGCCTGTTTTATTAATATCATTATTCAAGTACAAATGGTCATAATTTAATGATGTTGAATATCAGCCCTTACAAAGTGCTTAATGTCAGAGAATGAAGATGGGAAAATAAAGTATTGTAAAAGAGAAATTAAATTATCGCATGGGATCAATTTTAAAATATGTCCATTGTTCTTTTGTTTAAATGCACTTACAAGGATATCTATATTTCATCTCAGAATATGGCATTTGTCCAAAAAATATAAGAAATTTTGATATGGTTTTAAAAATGATATTAGTCCTCAAACTGATATGGGGTTTCTCTTGTATTTATTCATTATTTTACTATGAGACTTTCATGATCAAAACCTGATTATACTGGAAATATGTGTGAAAGGTAATTGATTCTAGAGACATGATTAATACTAGCGTTTATTTCAGAAAAAAATCATAGTAATATTAAAGTACCCAAGTTCCTCTTAAGAAGCTCAAAGGATGGATGAGAAGCTAATAGCCTTCTGGAATCATATTGTTAATTTACCATCATAACAGAACATTGGGTACAATTTTGACCTCTAGTTATTGGCATGTTGATAGGCAATGTGTAGTTAATCCTATTGATAATAACTCTTAGTTTATTTATAATTAGCTCTTAGAATAAATTTTCAATCAAATTCATGAGAATTCTCTGTTCTTTTTGTTCCCTAAACCAGGAAGTATGGTAAGCTTTTTTAACTTTATTCATCTACTTTTCTTATATGTAATGCTTTCTTTTTTAGAATATTGCATTAATCAAAAAGAGATTATTTTTAAATCTATTTATATAGTGATTTCTATCTGTCCTTTCAAAAAAAAAAAATGAGCTTCTTTTTATTGATGCAATGTTTTATTTCAGTCTTGAGAAAATTAAGAGCACCAGCATGATTTCCTCCAAAAGAAAGGAAGAAATGATTTTAAAGAATTGCAACTTAGAATATATTGATGGAAAATAACTTAGACTTTATCTTTCTAACTCCAAATATTTAATAATTATTCCATATTTATATTTCAATAATTATTGGAACTGACAGTTGGCGTTTTTTTCAGAATAGTTTTGATTTTTTGATTAAAAAGATTCAGTTATGATCATTCACTAGTGAATATATTTGGAATTATAACAGAATTACAGCATTGGAAGGGACCTTGGAGGCCTTCTAATCCAACCCTCTGTTCAAGCAGGAGACCCTATACCATTTCAGAAAAATAATTGTCCAGTTCCTTTTTAAAAACCTCCAGTGATGAAGCATCCCCAATGTTGGGATGCAAGTCTTTCCACTAATTAATTGTTCTTACTGTCAGGAAATTTCTCCTTAGTTCTAGGCTGCTTCTCTCCTGTCCTCAGGTTGTTCTATCCTTTGCTTCTTGTCTTGCCTTTAGATGCTTTGTAATGTAGATGGATACTTCTTTGTGGCAGCCCCTTAGATATTGGAACACTGATATCATATCACTGTAGTCTTTTTTTCCATTAAACTAGATGTTCTTGCAACCATTATTCTTAAAGAAAGTTAATAAAAAATTGTTTCAGTGAATATTGAAAAGGAGAATAGCAGTATAGGAAAGGAGAATAGCAGTATAGCAGTAAGAACTGGTTTTATCTGAAGACTTGTAGATAATAATGTCTCATTTTAAAAAAAAAAACTACCAATCTAGCAAAACTTCTAGAATCTTTAGAATTGTAGTAAATAGGTAAAATATCTAATTAGATTACTGAATTGATAGCCAAGACTAGGATGCTGAATGTGTTGTTAATCAGCCAATTATTTGATTGCTATGTATATTTTAACTGCTGATTTATATTGAATGAATGAATGAATGAATGAAATCCTTATCCCCATGCTGAATTGGATTTCTTATTCCAGATGAATTATATAAATGATTTTGAAACAGACTTCTTTTAAAATAGCTGTCTTTCTGTTTTTGTCAGTTACTACAAACATCCTGAGAGGAAAATGCATAACCAATCCACAAACTATTACTTTCTGCTCATGGAATTCTCAGAAGTACAAGAACAGCAGCTACTTTATTTCTTTGTTTTTCTGGTGATATATTTTGCAATTCTAACAGGAAACTTCCTCATCATCTTTGCAATAATTTTCAACCATCAACTGCATACACCTATGTACTTCTTCCTGCTGAACTTGGCCATACAAGACCTTCTGGCCATTTCAGTCATTCTGCCTAAATCCATGGCCAATATTCTCATGAATACAAGACACATTTCTTATTTTGGATGTATTTGTCAAGTTTTCTTTTTGGTCTTCTTTCTGGGATCTGATTTGTGGCTCCTCACTGTCATGGCATATGATCGCTATATTGCTATTTGCAATCCATTACAATATGAAAAAATAATGAACAAACAAGCTTGTATTTATATGATTTTTGCAGTTTGGATCAGCAGCCTTTTTAATGGATTGTTGAATGCCTCTTTTGTCTTTGGAACCCCTTTTTGTTCCAACATCATCAATCAGTTCTTCTGTGAAATTCCAAAGCTCCTCAAACTCAGTTGTACAGGGTTAAACAAAAATGAAATCAAAGTACTTATGGTCATGTCTGCTTTAGGATCTGTTTGTTTTTTATTTATTCTTTATACTTATGTATGCATTTTCACTGCTGTGCTGAAAATTCACTCATTGGAAGGAAGGAAAAAGGCAGTTTCTACTTGTCTACCCCATGTTATTGTGGTTTCCATATTCTTATTCTCCGGTTTCTTTGCTTATTTGAAGACTTCCTCCACTTCATTGGACTTCATCTCAACTTTATTATATTGCATTATCCCACCGTTTTTAAACCCTATAATCTATAGTATGAGAAATAGAGACATCAAAATTGCTTTGGCTAAAGTGCTAAATATAAGGAAAATGTACAAGAAAATATCAAACCTCAAGTGTATTTCTGGATAAAAAAAACCTCTATATACTCCAATCGCAAAAAAAAACTAGGCTGCATTTATTATTACTTGTACAAGTTACTTGTAAACTGATAAGTGCCATATTGATACATGTTAAAATGAAAGAAACTTACAATACTGGGGAAATTCTTCCAGAAATAGCACAACATGCCTATTTTTTTCTGTTTCCACAAGTGAAAAAGGATTGTCCCAATTAGTAATTGGATGGAAAATTCCAGAATATTGTAGGAAAAGGAACAATGAATGGAAACTAATCAAGGAGAGAAGCAACCTGGAATTAAGGAGAAATTTCCTAACTGTGAGGACAATTAATCAATATATAATTATACTCATAAGTTTAAAAGTTAAAAGCCCTGGAATATAGTATTTTAAAATCTTAAATTTTAACCTCTTAAATCTGTTTAAAATTAAATCTGCTTAAAATGGTGCTATTTTCCCTTGACAGTTATTATATCAAATTCTTATGTATAGATTATGTACAGATCCTGTAACATCATATGTTAGCTTCTGCGAAGACCTATGTGTACCAACAAGGAACCTGCAAATATATAGTAACAATAAACCTTGATTCACAGCTAACGTAAGCAGCTACATCATTCCAAAGAGGAAGCCTATAGAAAAGGTGACAGAATGCTGTACAACCAGGCCAGAAACATATTAACAAGAGAGATCAGAGCATCAAAAAGAAACTACTCTGAAAAGTGAAGGAATCAGTTCTCAACAAACGAACCAGCAAATGTGTGGAAAACTCTTTAAAACATCACTGGCTACAGCAAACCTCCTTCCCAGGCAGAAGGAGAATAAACAACTAGCGGATGACCTGAATGTGTTTTACTGCAGATTTGAAAAGAAACTACAGCCACCTATCTCCACAACCCACATCTCAAACACACCAACAACAGCCAAGCCTCCTACAACTGGATCCAATCCATTGGGCTAACAACCTCTGGAGATCACTGTTAGGAATTGATAGTCACCTAACAGTTGGGTTGGAAATATATAAACCAGGATAGACATTTAATACTGTCTCTTTAAGAGACTGCTAAAATTGTAATTGGGTATGGTTCCTCAAACGGCTATAAGATGGAGCCAGAAACCTGGGTTGTTCTGTTCTATTGTTGCTAGTTGGTTGACATTCTGATGTTTGCTGTTTTTGGTTCCTGCATTTTTACCTATTGACTGTTGCTGATTGTTGTTCTTCTTGGATTAATGTGAGTCTGATTACTGAACTGTTTATGATACTGGACTTTGTTATTTGGATTATCCCTGGACTGAAAACTGACTGCTATAACTGGAAGGTTGTTAGAAGAGGCAAGAAGATGGCTTGATAGGGACCAACTGAGGAAGAAACAACCACAAGAAGAGGATTTGTCTTCAATTGACTATATTGTTAGGAAATGTTTTTCTTGTGGGGCTAGGGGACATAGCTAGATTCTGTAGAAGGGCAAATGACAGAATACTAGTAATCACCAGAAGGCTAAGAAGAATGTGAATTTACCTATGTCTAGTAATTCAGCTGTAAACCATGATTTGTGGGTAGTTGATAGTGGAGCATCGCAGTGCATTACTAGAAATAGAGAGAGGTTTTTAAAGATGTCCACAAGTAAGCAACATATATCATTGGCAAATGGATGGAAGATAAAAGCATCCGGTGAAGGTACTGCATATTGTTCATATGTAAATGAGCATTTACCTATGTTGTATGTACCTAAACTGAAATATAATTTATTATCAGTAAGGGCTTTAGTTAATATTTATTATGTAGTAACCTTTAAGGGAGATAACTGTATAATAGAGAAAGAGGGTAAAAGTGTTACTGCTACTTTAGGGAATGATTTATATGTGATACATGATGACCAGATGCAGATGGCTAACTCGGTTTATAACAATGTTAAGCCACATGATGAATGTGTACATTTACTGCATAGACGTGTGGGGCACATTAATTTCAAAATGCTCAAACAAACTGTTGAATTGTCAGAGGGAGTAAAATTAAAACCCTGTAGCAAGTATTTAAACTGTAATGCCTGTAACCAGGAAAAAAGCAAGATTACTCCTGCAAACAGACGAAATGGGTTTAAGACCAAGAAACCTTTAGAGATTGTGTTTGCTGACATAATTGGTCCTAAGAACCCAGTTTGGGAGGTGCCTGCTATGTTTTGAGTATAATGGATCATTATTTATGGTACGATTTCTGCTATTTAATGAAAAACAAAACAGAAACATTCCAAAATTTCTTTAATTGGCTAAGGTTTGCAGAAAGAAAAATGAAACATAAGGTAATTACTTTAGTAACAGATAATGGGACTGAGTTTATTAATAATAGATTCCAAACAATGTTAAAATTGGCTGGTGTCAAGCATAAACGTTCTGCACCTTACAGGCCACAACATAACTCATATATAGAATGAAAAGGGAAAATGTTAAAGCCATGGCTCACACTATGTTATTTGATTCTGGTTTGCCTGAAACACTGTGGGGTGAGGCCATAATGTGTAGCAACCATGTGTTAAATAATGTGGTGAACATAACAACTGGTGAATTGCCATTCACTCATTGGCATGGCAGAAAACCACATTTAAGCTACCTACACACATTTGGAGCTCCAGCATGGATGCAAATTCCCTCATCAGTAAGACTGAAAGGGCAACATAGAGCTAGGAAATTATTTTTCGTAGGTTATGAGGCCAACCATAGATTTTTTAGATTTTGGGATCAAGGCACAGCTAATATTTACTGTAGCACTAGTGCTAAATTTCTTGAGCATGTTGGGTGGAATAAACTGGAACAGGAATCCAACAATGATGTTATTATTGACACCCAAGTAGTCCCTAATGATGAAATAGTTAAATCTTTGATAGCCATTAAAGAGGAAGAACAGGAACAGGATGAGGAGGAAGAACAGGAACAGGAGGAAGTAGAAGAACAGGAGCAGGTGGAACAGGAGAATCCACCAGTAAGCCCTGTATTACCGAGATGTTCAACCTGAGTAACATGACCACCTGATAGATATCAGACTAGCGTTGTATGCCAAGTGACTACAGTTCCTGGTAATTATAATGAACTGAAACTGTATCCTGCTAAGGATCAGGTTGCTTGGCAGGAAGCAATGGATAAGGAACTAAAATCCTTACAAAGGTTGGAGGTTTATGAAAATGTCAGGTTACCACCAGGTAAACATGCCATAGGGTGTAAGTGGATTTATAAACTTAAGACAGGTGTGGATGGGATTGTTACCCATAAAGCCAGGTTAGTAGCACAAGGGTTCAATCAGACAGCAACAACTATAATGAGGTGTTTGTGCCTAGTCTGAAGGCTACTACATTATGAGCAGCATTACTGTGGGCAGCTAAAGAGAAATGCATTATAAATCATTTAGATGTAGAGATGGCATATCTGCATGCACCATTGCAACACACTATATATTTAAAGAAACCTTTACGTATCAAAAATGATAATACAACTGATTGCTGGAGATTGAAAAAGAGTCTTTATGGCTTAAAGCAATCAGGATATGAGTGGAACCAGTATATAGTTAAGGAATTGACTAAGATAGGTTTTGTAGCTGGCATGGCTGATTAATGTTTATTTAAAAAGGAAAGTGATGGTGTAATTTCATTGTTGCTATTGTTTACTGATGACATAGCATTAATCACCAAAACTGAGCAAGAAGCTACTGAAATAATTTCACGATTGGAAAAGAAATTTAAAATAAAACAGTTAGGTGAAATTAAACAATATCTTGGTTTAAAAATAAATAAAACTAGGGGAGGATACAAAATCTCACAGGCAGATAAAATTAACCAATTACTAAAGAATTTTAAAATGGAACTTTGTAAACTGGCTAAAACACGGATAAGCCAGGAGTTTAGCCATAGTGATGTACAAAGTCCTGTTTTTGATAAAGATATTTACCAGTCCTTGATTGGAAGCTTATCTTATCTCCGTAATTGGTCAAGGTCAGATATAGCATATAGTGTTAACCAATGAGCTAGGTTTAATATTGAGCCAACTGAAAGGCCCTGGCAAGCTGCTAAGCGTGTGATATCTGAAGATCTGAAACAAACAATGTATTATGCATTATATTTGGAGCCTAAAGATGAACTAAGTTTAACTGCATATGCTGATGCAAGTTTTGCTGCATTCGTAAATATACGTAAATCAACATCAGGTACTGTGGTGTTATTAGGAAAGGTGTTGATTGGATGGAGGTCTATTCAACAGAAACATCTAAGTTTGTGAATAATGGAGGCTGAATTCTCATGTTTGTCTTTATTATGTACAGATTTAGCTTGTTGATGTTAGGTGTATAATGAAAGCAGTAAACTCTAGAAAAGCTGCAGGACCTGATGACATTCCTGGTTGTGTAGTAAAAGAACATGTGGATCAGTTAGCCAGGGTGTGGACTGAGATTTTCAATAGTTCTTTGCTACAATCTATTGTTCCAACTTGTCTGAAGGCTTCTATTATTGTTCCAGTATCTAAGAAGTCACCTGCAAATGCTTTAAATGACTTCAGGCCGGTGGCATTGACTTCTGTGATAATGAAGTGCTTCGAGCAGTTGGTTCGAAAATATATTATTTCTTGCCTCCCCGTTACCTTTCACAATTATCAGTTTGCTTATAGAACAAACAGATCTACTGAGGATGCTGTCAATACTGTTCTTCATACTGCCCTATCTCATTTGGAGAAAAAAGGAATGTATGTCAGAATATTATTTGTTGATTTTAGTTCTGCTTTCAACACAATATTACCCCACAGATTCATGTCTAAGCTTAAAGATCTGAAGCTACCGGACTCCATATGTTGGTGGATTCTGAATTTTTTATCACATCGTTCACAAAGGGTTAGGATGAATGAACATATCTCTTCTGTGAAGATCCTCAATACTGGCACTCCTCAGGGCTGTGTATTGAGTCCACTTTTATTCACTATTTATAAGTCTGATTGCACCTCTATTCATCTGAGTAATAAGATAATTAAGTTTGCAGATGATACAACGTTGGTGGGGCTCATTTCTGATAATGATGAGTCTGCATACAGGGATGAAGTTCATCAGCTGTCCCTCTGGTGCAAAGTAAACAATCTTATTTTTAATATAAATAAGATGAAGGAATTCATAGTGGATTACAGGAAGAGCAGTTCGGATATCCAGCCGTTGTATATCGATGGTGTTTTGGTAGAACAGGTGGAAAATGTAAGTTTTTAGGTATCACCCTGAAACAAGATCTAACATGGGGGGCAAATACTTTAACCCTAGAAAAAAAGGCTCATCAACAACTGCATTTTTTAAGACTTCTTAAGATCACAACAACTGCCAGAGAGTCTGTTGGTTGCCTTTTATTGAAGCTCTATAGAGAGCATTTTATCTTATTGCCTCTGTGTGTGGTTTAGGAGTTGTACAGAGGCAGAGAAAAGGGCACTCCAAAGAGTGATAAAAAGGGCACAAAAGATCAGCGGATGTCCTCTTCCCTCTTTGGAGGAGTTGTATAACATGGGATGTAGAAGGAAGATAGAAAAGATCTTGAGATATCCTTCACATCCAGGCCACTCGTTGTTTGAGATCCTACCATCAGGAAGATGATATAGAGTGCTGAAAGCCAGGACAAGTAGATTTAAATATAGCTTTTACCCAAGTGCTGTGATTAAATGTGGTTAAATGCAGAGTTATGAATCTGGTGGTCTTAACATATATATATCCTGGTTGTACTGTTTTTAACTGTTATTTGTTTTAATTTGTTTTACATTGTTATTTGTATATGTCTTTTGGTGTTGTTCAGTTGTATGTTGTGAAAGAGAACCTTATTTCGTTGTTCTCAGGTTTCTGAGTACAATGACAATAAATTTTTCTTATCTTATAAGCAACTATTGATTGACATGAGAATTGATGTAACAGATTCTATTGTTGTTTATGAAGAAAACCAATCAGCAATACAGTTGGCTTCCAATCTTGCTGTAAAAACAAGATCAAAACACACAGATTTAAGATACTTAAATGTGAGACAATGTGTACAAAGTAAAATGATTAAACTGGAGTACTGCATGTCAGAGAATAACATTGCAGATCATTTTTCAAAAGCCCAAGGCTCTATAAAGCATAAGGCTTTCTGTGAAGGTTATGGACTTAAACTGTAAGGTATTATATATTGTCCTACCCAAAGGGGAGAATGTTAGGAATTGATAGTCACCTAACAGTTGGGTAGGAAATATATAAACCAGGATAAACATTTAATACTGTCTCTTTAAGGGAATGCTAAAATTGTAATTGGGTGTGGTTCCTCAAACAGCCATAAAATGGAGCCAGAAACCTGGGTTGTTCTGTTCTATTGTTGCTAGTTGGTTGATGTTCTGATGTTCACTGTTTTTGGTTCCTGCATTTTTACCTATTGACTGTTGCTGATCGTCGTTCTTCTTGGATTAATGTGAGTCTGATTACTGAACTGTTTATGATACTGGACTTTGTTATTTGGATTATCCCTGGACTGAAAACTGACTGCTATAACTGTGTATGACTTGGACTGTTTGTTGGACTTTGATTAACCGTTTACTGGAAGTAAAACCTACATTTTACTATTCAGTGTATCTGTGTGCTGGTTGTGTGTTATTCAATACCACTCTCACTACATCTCCCTGTGTACACTCATTCTTCTAACAGGGAATTATCTCAACAACCACAGAAAAAAAGTGCAAGATCTACTACACAGAAAAAAGCCAGGAAAAGCACCAGGGCCAGACACAGGCTTAAAAGTCTGTGCTGACCAATTGGCCCCCATCTTCACCCAAATCTTCAATAGATCACTAGAGATGTGTTATGTTCCTTCCTGCTTCAAATGTTCTACCAACATCCCAGTGCCAAAGAATCCCTCCTTCAAGGAACTGAATGACTACAGACCAGTTGCTCTAACATCTGTAGTTATGAAAATCTTTGAAAGGCTTGTGCTATCCCACCTGAAAACCATCATGGATCTGCTGTTAGATCCCATGCAGTTTGCATACCGAGCAAATAGATCGACAGATGATGCTGTTAACATGGCTCTGCATTACATCCTACAACATCTTGAATCTCCAAATACCTATGCAATAGTGGTGGTATTTGACTGGTTCTGCCTAGTTCTGGAGAGCTGGTAGCAGCGATGAGCAGTGAAGATCAAACCGGTTCTATTTGCTGCTCGTGTTTGGCCCACCTGCCCATCTGGGCTCCCATACTCACTTTTATGGCCAGAATTCAAAGCACAGCTGCTTTGCATGGTGCAGAATAGTGCCATGCGGCAGCTGCTGCAGCAACCAGCATCATGCAGGCTTGTAGGAGGCAAGTTAGAACGCCTCTGTGTCTGCACAAAGTGCATGTTTGGTGCGTGCCTGCATGCAAAGTGTGCATGCGTGCAAAGCGCATCCACCAAGCCACACCCACCAAATCAGTGGCAACTTTATTTGAATACCATCACTGCTATGCAAGGGTCCTCTTTGTAGACTTCAGTTCAGCATTCAATACCATCATTCCAGACACTCTTCTAAGTAAATTAGAAGTAAATACCAACTACCAGTACCTGAACACACTTGTAAGTGCATCATAAACTTCTTAATAGACAGGAAGCAGCAGGTGAAGCTAGGCAGAATCACATCTGATACCTGTATAATCAGCACAGAGGGCTCCCAAAGCTGTGTGCTATCTCCACTTCTCCTTATATATCAATGACTGCATCTCAAATGATCCATCTGTTAAAATACTGAAGTTGGCTAATGACACAATAGTGATTGATCTCATTCAAGACAATGATGAATCTGCATACAGACAGGAGGTCATACAACTTGCCTCATGGTGTAACCAGAATAATCTGGAACTGAACACACTCAAAACTGTAGAAATGGTGGTAGACATTAGAAGAAACCCTCCCATACTACCACCTCTTAAAATAGTAGACAATACAGTATCAGCAGTAGAGATTTTCAAATTTCTAGGTTCTACATGACTTACAATGGACACCTAACATCAAAAACATCATCAAAAAAGCACAACAAAGAATGTTCTTTCTGCACCAACTCAGAAAGCTCAAACTGCCCAAGGAGCTGCTGATACAGTTCTACAGAGGAATTATTGAGTCTATCATCTGCACCTCTATAACTATCTGGTTTGGTTCTTCAACCCAACAGGACAGACGCAGACTTCAGAGGATAATTAGGACTGCAGCAAAAACAATTACTACCCACCTGCCTTCCATCAATGACCTGTATACTGCACGAGTCAAAAAGAGGACTGTGTAAATATTTACAGACCCCTCACATCCCAGACATAAACTGTTTCAACTCCTTCCCTCAAAACGATGCTATAGAGCAATGCGCAACAGAACAACTAGACACAAGAACAGTTTTTTTCCCGAAAGCCATCACTGTGCTAAACAAATTATTCCTTCAACACTGTCCAACTATTTACAAAATGTGCTATTAATTATTACTGTTAATCTTCTCGTCACTCCTTATCATCCCTCCCCTCTCACTTGTGATTGTAGGACTGTAACTTTGTCACTTGTGTCCTTAGGGTTTATATTGACTGTTTCCTAGTATCATTTGATTGTTGATTGTACATTATGATTCTTGATTCTTAACAAATGTATCTTTTCTTTTTTTTAAAAAAATTGTTTTTAAAAACAAAGATACACATACGAAACATAAAAACATAAAACCATCTTCCATTTTATATATGTACAGTGTGTCAGTTGGTTACAAAACTTTTGTGCTATTCTTTTGTAGTCATTTACTCACAATTTATATCAATTTTCACATAGTCAAATTAACATATGCTTGTATATTTATCAGTTATTAATCATCCATGACTAAACTACTTATTCCATCATTTTATATGAGATGTTCCAAGTTTTATCTTAGAATTTATATTATACTTTCAACCAATGGTTACATATTACTATATGATGTCTTATATCAATCTATTAAATTTCTATCACAAATTATTTAGTCTATTACATTACCATGACTTTTTGTCCAACCATTAATGAAACATATCCCATATCATATAAAATTGTTTATCTTCTTGTTCTCTAACTTCAAATGTCAATTTACTCATTTCAGCACAGTCCATAATTTTCTTAATAACTTCCTCCTGCATAGGTATTTTATCATTTTTCCAGTTCTTAGCAAATACAATCCTAGCCACTGTTAGTACATTTACAACCAAATATTTCAACTCTTTGTTGTATATTTCTGGTATAATTCCCAATAAAAATATCTCTGTTTTAAAGTCTATATGTTGTTTTATCATTTTTCCAACCATGTGTGGATTTTAGTCCAATATTTCTTTGCATCCAAGCATGTCCACCACATATGGTAATATGAACCAGGTATCTGATGACACTTCCAACATTCGTCTGATTTATTCTTAAACATTCTCGCAAGTCTCATTGGGGGTAGATGCCACCTGTAAAACATCTTATACAAATTTTCTTTATATGCAGTTGACATTGTCATTCTATCATTTTGAGACCACAATTTTTGCCATTTTTCTAAATCAATCTCATATTTTCCCCCAAGCAATCATAGTTTCTTTAACTTGTTCCTCCTCCAATTTAAATTCTAATAAGTTTTTTAATTACCTTTTTATCAGTACCCATCAAGATCTTATCTAAATCAGTCAACTTGTCGTAAATATCTTCTGCCTTTTCTTATATCTATAGATTCTGTTAGTTCTCCATTTACGATAACTTTTGCAGTTTGTTCATTTCAATGGCTTGAATGAATTTTTTACCGAAGCCCATTTGTTCCAATTGCAATAACATAAATTGCCAACTCACATTGTTGAAGGCTTTTTGTGCATCTAAAAGCATCAAAGCCATTTGATTCTCACGATGTGCCTCGTAGTATTCCAGAGTATCCAAAATAATTCTCACATAGTCTTTGATTTGTCTCTTTGGTAGGAATCCATTTTGATCAATATGGATAAAGTTATTTAAGTATCTTTTTAGTCTTTCTGCCAAGATTGAAGCAAATATTTTAGTCTGAATTTAATAGGGATATAGGTCTGTAATTTTTAACTTGCTGCAGGTCTATATCCTCCTTCGATATAAGTGTAATGTATGCTTCTGTCCATGTTTGGGGTATTTTTTTCTTTAACATACCTTGGTTCATAACTTCTAATAGGTGAAGATTCAGTATTTCCTGAAAGGTCTTGTAAAATTCCACTGGTAAGCCATCTGGACCTGGTGCTTTTCCAACATTCTGGTTTTTTTAAAGCTTCTGTTAATTCCATCATTGTTATATTCCCTTCTAGCATTGTTTCAATATCTTTAGGTATCTGAGGTAAGTTTGCTTTCTGTAAATATTGCTTGACTTTTTCTTCTTGAATATTTTCCTGAAAATAAAATTTCCCATAGTAATCTTGTATAATTTTTTTCTTCTCATTTCCATAACATGTACGTCCTTCTTCATTTATTAGTTGGCCAATCCTTCTTGATTCTCTCTCCTTTCTCAATTTATAGGCTAGCCAACTGTCTGGTTTATTTGCATCTTCAAAATAATTCTGTTTAGCATCTTTAATTTTTTGTGCTAGTTCTTCTTTTTCCATTAGTCCCATTTTATGTTTAATTATATCCATTTTATTTTTAATGTCTCTTTATGTGGGGACTTCTGTAAGTCTTTTTTAAAAATCATCCTCTAATATTTTGAAAGTCTTTTTCTGTTTTATATTTCTTTTCCTTGTATAGTCTATTATCAAGCCTCTTGTGTAGGCCTTCATTGTGTCCCAAAGGTTCTGTAGAGATGTATCCTCTTTTCTATTTTCTTTAAAGAAGAACACAAGTTCTTTTTCTATTTTCTGTTTAAAGTCTTTTTCTTTTAATATCATATTATTTAAAGTCCATCTGGATCTCCTCTTGTATCCTCTCCAGGTAACTGTCATTGGGTTATGATCTGCCCAAGTGCTTGTTTCTATTTTGATCTCTTGTATATTAGCCAGTAGTTCTGCTGACATCCATATCATGTCTATTCTAGACCATGAAGCATGCCTGTTTGAGTAAAAGGTGTATTGCTTACTCTCCACATTTCTCTCTCTCCATGCATCTTTTAAGTTGAATTCTTCTGTTATTTGAAAGAAGGATTTTGGAAATATCTTTCTATCTTTCTTTGTTGATTTCTATGTTTTGTAATCCAACCAATCATTAACTATTCCATTAAGATCTCCCATCATACAAATATTAACATAGTCCAATTCAATTATTTTCATGTGTAATTTCCTGTAAAATTCTTCTTAGTTCGGAGCATAAATTGCAATTAAAAGTGTTTTAACATTATTGTCCATTATTTCCACCATCAAAATCCTTCCATCATCATCTGTATAAATTAATTCTGCCGAAGTTGTGTCTTTAATATATAAAACCACACCTCTTTTTTTAGATTGTGCCAGCAATGTAAATAATTTCCCTATTTTTTTTGTTTAAGTATATATTCATGTTGTTTTTAAATATGTACTTCTTGTAAGCAAATTATATCAAATTTCAATTTCTCTACTTTATGAAATACTTTTCTTCTTTTAGTAGTCAAATTAAGTCCATTTATGTTAATCGTAATCAATTTTCTTTTGTCCATGTTAGGCTTTATGAGGGGGTTTTATTGCTCTAGTGGGTCATAATTCTGGTTGCTCTCTGGTTACGCCACCTACTGCACCTTCTTCTTTCTCTTTTTCAATTACTGCTTTACATTCCTCTTGGAGTTCAATTAGTGACTCTGCCTTTCTAGCTTCTTCCTCTTTTCCTCTAAAATATTCTAAGTAGAATAGCTCAGTTTTTTCAACTGTGTCTATGTTTTTGTTCCTGCCAGGTGAACAAGAGGCCTTCTGCTATCAGCCATCTATAATTTACTCCTCTTTTAAGTAACTCTTTAGTCAAGAATAAATATTCTCTTCTCATCTCTCTTACTCTTCTTGGTACCTGTTTCAGCACCACAATTTCTTTATCTTTGTACTTTAAAGTTTTCTTCCTTGCCACCTGTAGTATCTGTATCTTAATAATCTTTTTAGTGAATCTAATATGAACTTCTTTTGGTAGACTGTTTCTCATTACGTATCTTGTATACACATGGAACACTGCGTCCATCCAATCCATCATCTTCTCTTTGGTTATCTCTAATGCTTCTGCAAGAATTTCTGTCATTATTTCAGCAAGATTTTCACCTTTTCCTTCTTCTACATTTTGAAATCTTAGGTAGAATTCTGATCTGTCTATTTCCCATCCAAATGGTTTGCATTTGCGCTTCTCAATATTACTCAATTGAGTGTCAATACCTCCAATTTCCTTATCCCTTTGTATATCTTCTTCTTCAATTTTCTTAATTCTATCCTCATATCTCATCATCTGTTGAATGTTCTCTACTTTCTCATCTGTCTTTTCAGTTCTTTGCTCAATATTCTCAGCTCTTTGCTCAATATTCTCTATTCTCTTTTCAATCTTCTAGATTCCTTGCATAATCATCTGTAATGTCACTTCCTTCTCTTCCTCCTGTAGTAAAATTGTCTGTATTGCCCATTGTCCTCCAGATCGTGAAGAGGCCATTGGTATTGAGGAAGCTGGTGCTGTTGTCTTTCTGCTTTCTGCTCAAAAAGAAAAAAAAAAGGAATACAGGCAGACAGTTGCCACTCTCCCCCCACCCCCCAAAAAAGGGGGTAGGGAGAAAAATCTTCAGGCACTTATGTACCTTAATCCAATTATTTCTTTTAATAAAAAATAGAAAAGGAAGAAGTTAAAAAGTAAAAAAAAATACGTTCCAGTTTCTGTAATAGAAGGTTAAAATCCAAACATAAAAATCCAAACTTGGGGGGGGGGGAGAGGTTGAAAAAGAGATGGAAAATAATCTAGAGTTAAGCCAGCTGCTGCCACTAAGTATCCAAGATCTTTAAAAATAAAACTCAATGTTTCTGGTTCCTGTATTTTCAAGGTCACTTCAATCTTCTTTCTTTCAACTTCAGCTCAAAGCTCTAATTATTTAGTTTCATGGATGAGCACTTGTATAAACAATCTACCATGCTCATCCCACTATCTTTTCCACTTTCACTCTGCCCCCCTTGTATCCAATACCAGAAACAAAAAGAGAAAATTGAATCCTTCCTCTTTTTTTGAAAAAAAAAAAAACAACTCAAATCCAAAAGAAGAGTCTTAATCAAAACATACTTTCAAAAATTATTTAAAAATAAAATAAAAATAAAAACAAGGATGAAAATTTAAAAGAGACCAGTCCAGTTTAAAATTCTGTAGCTTTACCAAATTCAAAGTTCCAATACAAAGAAAAAAGAAAAAAAAAACTTTCACTTTAACTAGTTTAATTTTGCCACTTAAACTCTTTCCTCTTCACTTTTAATTTCACTTTAAATCTTTCAGGGTGTTCTCTTCAAGTAATAATAAGTAAACGTTCATCTCATCAAGCTGACACACTTTCCTTCAATCTCTTCTGTTCCGGAGCTGTCCCAGCTTCAGCAGCTTGAATGGCTGCCTCTCCACCGCCAGCAAAAGGGCTTTTCCTGGATCAACCAGGGACTTTGTTATTTCCCTGGGATCGACAGGATGTGCCCTCCTCAGTCACCATCTCTACAGGATGGTTTAGATCTGGTAGGACCATCCTGCAATGGAGATATCAGTGGCAATCTTGCAGCTTCAAGATGCTGTACCACTGAGATGCCAGTTCCGCCC
>NW_020769430.1:497574-516607 GCF_900518735.1 Pseudonaja textilis
TAAATTCACTGTGCTTTCTTAATTTTATCCTGGTTCCTAATTTCTTTTTTTTTTAATTTTATTGGTTTTTTAAAAAAACATAAACAAACAAAACATAAAAACATCAAGCTATCTTCTATAGGTGTACATACAGTGTGCCGGTTGGTTTACAAATTGTTTTATGCTTCCATTTTGTAGTCTTCAATTACAATTACATTACATATAATCTCATATTGTCAATCAAAAATTAAATACCTTAATATCATCATTAATCAAACATTTGACTATACTTTTATTCATTCATGTTTTATAAGATAACCATAATTTACTTAATTTATTTTATAACAGTTCATATTATCATCCCAAATCTATCCTAAAATCATTTTGTAGTTATAATAAGAAAGAAGTACATCTTTATATATTTATTATTTTCTAAAAATCTACATATTTCATACTGTAATTTGTTGTCTAACCATTGATAGAAAAGATCCCAAATTTTATAAAATTGTTTATCCTCTTGTTCTCTAATTTTAAATGTCAATCTCCTCATTTCAGCACATTCCAATATTTTCTTAAAGATTTCCTCCTGTGATGGTATTTTCTCATTTTTCCAATTTTTAGCAAATACAATCCTAATTGCTGTTAATACATTTACAATCAGGTATTTCAGGTCTTTATTATATATTTCAGGTAAAATTCCCAATAAAAATATCTCTGGTTTCAAGTCTATATGTTTTTCCGTCATTTTTTCCAACAACATGTGGATTTTAGTCCAGTATTTTTTAGCATCCGCACAAGTCCACCACATATGGTAAAATGAGCCAGGTGTCTGATGACATTTCCAACATTTTTCGGATTTATTCTTGAACATTCTTGCTATCCTTGTTGGGGGAAAATGCCACCTGTAAAACATCTTATACAAATTTTCTTTATATGCAGTTGACATTGTCATTTTATAATTTTGAGACCACAATTTTTGCCATTTCTCTAAATCAGTCACATATCCAAAATTCTTCCCCCAAGTAATCACAGTTTCTTTAACTTGTTCTTCTTCTAGTTTAATTTCTAATAGATATCCATTAAATTTTTTAATCACCTTTTCATCAGTACCTGTCAAAATCTTATCTAAGTCAGTCAGTTTATCATAGAAACCTTCTGTTTTAGAATCTTTCATTTTAGAATCTTTCATAAAACCAATTCATCTTTATACCTTGTTCCTCTAGGGTTTGCATAGATTTAAGTTCACCCTTCTCATTCAGTATTTCACCATATCTAACTGTTTGTTCCTTTTTGTATATTATTTGATATGAGAATGCTTCAATAGTTGATAACCAGACTGGAATTTTCAAATAACATTGTCTTTTAATCTTCTCCTAGTTTAACCACAGAGACCTCCTTATGTAATGTCTTCTAAAATACCCCTGTTTTAATTCCTTTGTACCATAAAAAGCATGCCACCCCAACAACAGATCATGTCCTTATAATGTCAACAATCTAGCATTTCTTAGTGTTATCCATTCCTTAACCCACATCAGATTTGTAGCTTGGTAGTACAATTCCCAATTAAATAAATAAATAAACATTTTTTATTTAGCTAGCTAAATAAATAAATAATAAAGTGTGTGTGTGTGTGTGTGTGTGTGTACACAATTATTTATGAAGTTTTAAAGTACTTTTTCCCCCATCAAATTAATAGGCAATACTTTTAAATGCTAATTTTTCTTTTCTCTGACATATACAAAATTGAAGGATAGAAGCTCTTTACTATAAATAAGCTATTTTAATTAATCTCTTAGGAAGAAAATTTGAAGCAATTATTTGTTTCCAAGTTGTTCTTCAAGCTTGGTCTCTAATTAAGGCATGTAAATTTCAGTAAATAAATCTCATTAAATGAGACAATCAATTTATGTTAAAGTTTATTGAACTTTAACATAAAATTCACTCGTTATCTAATAAGATTTACTTTTTAATGTTCACCGTAGCATTATATTAAACTTAATAGAATTATGCTATTTTAGTTTATTTGATTATACAGATAAGTCAGAGAAAAAAATTAATATTCTTGGGATTATTATGTTTTCCAATTAATATTAATGAGAGTAACTATCTTCATTAAGTATCTGTGGTCCCAGAAACAAAATTAGTTTTTTCTTTTCTATCAGTTTATCTGAGAATGCTGAAATGTATAATATGAAAATCATACCTAAAAAAGAGAATGTAATAAAGAAAATGTTGAGTAGCTCCAGTGTAGGTTTTTCCAATTTACATTAACAAATATCCATTTAATTCCAGTTATTTTAGCAGTGACATAGATTCTTCATATACCACCTGGTTTCTAATAATATCTATATATTAGCAATGAAATATCATAGAAGTATTGTGTTAAATTTTGGAAGAATTCACTTTGGTGAATAATCTGGAGATAGTTGGCAAATATTAAATAATGTCAGGAGAGAGTATGTAAAAGAGAATGTGTCATCAAGTTATTTCTTGGTGATGAGAGATACAGATACAGTATATAGAGATAGATGGATTGATGATAGATAGATAGATAGATAGATAGATAGATAGATAGATAGATAGATAGATAGATAGATAGAAGACAGATAGAATATAGATATATAGCTATAGATAAATAGATATAGATTATATATAGCAACAGTGTTTCCTCAAAAATAAACACTAACCAGAAAATAAGCACTAACCAGAAAATAAGCCATAGACTGATTTTTAACATGCTCATAATATAAGCACTAGTTAAAGTTTGTCATTACTGGGGTGGCTGGGTATGGCCAGCACTTGAAGCAATGAGGGCATGGGGGCTGACAGTATCTGGTAATACCTAAGCCTATGCAGTGCAGGTGACGACAGGTAATCACCATGCAGGGGATTAGCTGTCTAAGTAGCAGGTAGAGGCAGAGGCAGGGGAGGCATGAAATCCTGTCCGTGGGCCAGAATGGGCCAGTGGTGGCAGAGGCCCATCTTCATGCAGTCTCGTGGCTGCAGATGGAGGCAGAGGCACAGGGGGGAAGGCAGGTGATCCAAATGCATTGCACAGGCCACAGGCAAGCTGAGAGATAGTTGGATGGTGTGGGCAGCCAACCACACGAGGCTTGTCTTCACTTCTCTCGGCTTGCCTGAAGCCTGCACAGTGTGTTAGGATCTCTTGCCTTCCCTGTGCACCTCTGCCTCTGTCTGTTGCTGGTGCCACTCCATGAAGATGAGCCTCCTGAAGCCACTTGCCCACTCCAGCCCACCAACTCTTAAATTTCCCATGGGCCATGCAGCACATCTGGATTGCATACTTCCCCCCATGCCTCTGCCTCTGTCTGCTGCTCAGACAGGTAATCAACTCACCTGTCCTGTGTGGGCTGAGGAAACCCAGAATGTGCCAACCAAAGGGATGGTGGGCTGCAGCTGCTGCCCTACACCATTGGTCCCCACACCTTCACCGCCTTCCCACTGCGCATCCCAGGCAGTGGTGTACCTAGCAGGGCTGACACCCTGATATTGTATTTTCCTGAAAATAAGCCCTAATGCTTATTTTGGAGCCCCCAAAATTATAAGACCGGGTCTTATTTTTGGATAAACATGGAATACATATGCACATACACATGCACATGCACATAGATGATACAGATACAGTTAAACCTTACTTAGCATCCCTAATTAGGTTCAAAACTTCCATGGTTAAGTGGCATGGTAGTTGAGTGTGATGTCACATGACCGTGCTGCTTTACAACATCATTTACAATATTTTCAATTAAAGTCCTTAAGCAAGGACTGGCACAGGTCATTAACCAAAGACTTCATATGATTGCTATTTTTACTTTTCTGCTTGTTCTCCCATTGACTTTGCTTGTAGGAAGTGGCAAAGAAGGTCAAAAATTGCAATCATATATCTCAGAATGCTATGACAATCAGGAATGCAGCCTGGTAGCTGGTAGGTACGATTGGTACCTTGTAGGTACGATTGGTGCACTTATACACACCCTCTACAGGCCTCTTAGAAGGGGGCGAGGTCAATAGTTGACAGTCTAACGTTAAAGTTTTGGGTTTGGGGGGAAGAAACCACAGAGTCAGGTAGAGTATTCCAAACATTGACCACTCTATTGCTGAAGTTGTATTTTCTGCAGTCAAGTTTGGTGCGGTTAACCTTGAGTTTGTATCTATTGGGTGCTCTTGTATTGTTATGATTGAAGCTGAAGTATTCATTTGCAGGTAGGACATTGCAATGTATGATTTTATATACTATATTTAGATCGGACCAGAGGTGGTGTAGTCCTAGGTTTTCTAGGTCTAGAGTTTCAAATCTGGTAGCATAAGGTATTCTGAAATGAGTAGAGGAGTAGAGAACTCTTGTGAAATATTTCTGGACTTTCTCAACTGTGCTAATATCAGATACGTAATGTGGGTTCCAGACTGATGAGAGGTATTCGAGTATTGGTCTAGCAAATGTTTTGTATGCTCTAGTTAGTAGTGTGATATTACCAAAGAAAAAGCTACGTAGGATTAGGTTAACAACTCTTAATGCCTTTTTGGCTATGTAGTTACAGTGGGCTCTAGCACTTAGATCATTAGAGATGAGTACTCCAAGGTCCTTGACGAAGTTTGGATGTACCTACAGATAGGATCTGTGGAAACCAAAACCAGAAAAAGCAAATTACCCAAAACAATAAGGAAGCTTCAATCCAAAAAGAAATCACTTTGGCAGAAAAACAAATCTGGTCACATTGCCAACTTCAAAAGCCGATACAAAAATTTATGCCACCAGATAAAAGCTAAATGCACCAATTATCACATTAAACAAGAAGAAAACCTTCTATGCACCAATTCTACCTGTGCTTTATACAATTTTATAAACAACAAACTAAAAGACCCAAGGTCCATCCCACCCCTGAAAGGACCTAATGGTAAAGACTGCAATGATGACACTATTAAAGACAACCTCTTTAACACATTCTTTGGCTCAGTATTTGTAAACAGCAATGGATCATGCCCAGTATTTCCTAGCTGAACCACAGACAACTACAATGATCTAATACATATCAATTTTACAGAAGACATTGTTGAAAAAGCACTGCGCAATCTAAAACCATCCCTATCTATTGGACCAGACGGAATATATGCCTACTTCTTAAAAAAGCTACCCACTGCCATAGCCGAACCTCTAAGCATAAACTTTGAAAAATCTTTCAGGACCAGCTCCTAGCCAAAACTATGGTCACAAGCCACGGTCATCCCCATCTTCAAAATGGGAGACCTCAGCCTAGTTGAAAATTATAAACCAATCTCTTTATGCTGCATCACCTGTAAAGTCATGGAATCAATTATTAACCAATCCATTATCCTCCACTTAGAAACAAACAACCTACTCTCTAATAAACAATTTGGTTTTTAGGAAAAAACTATCCTGTAATCTGCAACTCTCACACTGCAAAAACGTATGGACTACACAACTCGATTAGGGCAAAGCAATAGACACAATCTTCATAGACTTCTTTAAAGCCTTTGATTCAGTGGTACATGACAAACTACTCCTAAATCTTACGGTATCTCTGGACACCTGCATTACTGGATAGAAACATTCCTGTCAAACAGACAACAAATGGTCAAAATTGGGAGAGTCCTATCAAATTCTGTACCTGTCAATAGTGGTGTCCCCCAAGGCAGTGTTCTAGGATCAACTCTCTTCATACTCTACATAAATGACCTCTGTGATCATATCAAGAGCAACTACGTTCTCTTTGCTGATAATGTAAAGCTATTCAATACCACAGACAATCCTGTTACCCTTCAAAAAGATCTTGACTATGTATCAGAATGGTCAAACAAATGGCAACTTCAAATCTCAACAAATAAATGCTCTGTCCTACATATTGGCAAAAAAAAATCAGAAAATAAAATACAAGCTGAATAGTCAAGATCTTGTTGAGGATCCAGACTCTGTCAAGGACCTTGGAGTACTCATCTCAAATGACCTAAGTGATAGAGCCCACTGTAACTACATAGCCAAAAAGGCATTAAGAGTTGTTAACCTTATCTTACGTAGCTTTTTCTCTGGTAATATTACACTAATAACTAGAGCATACAAAACATTTGCTAGACCAATACTCGAATACAGGTCATCAGTCTGGAACCCACATTACATATCTGATATTAACGCAGTTGAGAAAGTCCAGAAATATTTCACAAGAAGAGTTCTATACTCCTTTACTCATTGCAGAATACCTTATACCACCAGACTTGAAATTCAGATATAGAAAACCTAGAACTATGCTGCCTTCGGTCCGATCTAAGTATAGTATATAAAATCATACCTTGTAATGTCCTACCTGTCAATGAATACTTCAGCTTCAACCATAGTAACACTAGAGCAAACAATAGATACAAACTCAAGGTTAATCGCACCAAACTTGATTTCAGGAAATAAGACTTCAGCAATATAGTGGTCAATGTCTGAAATACTCTACCTGACTCTGTGTTTTTTTTTCTCCAAACCCCCAAAAACTTTAACCTTAGACTGTCTACTATTGACCTCACCTCTTTCCTAAGAGGACTGTAGGGGGCATGCATAAGCGCACCAACATGCCTACCGTCCCTGTCCTTTTGTTTCTTTGATATATTTTTTTTCTTATATGTATCCATGTATTCATAACTATATTTTTACTTATACCTATTATCTTGTAAGCAATTGACAAATATAAACAAACAAACAAACAAACATTTGTTTCCTTGTTTAAATTAAGAAAATTTCCAGAGACTGTAAAAGAAGACGGGGGATACACTCTCAATTTTACAAGATTCTGTTTAATATAACCTCACAATAAAGATGCTTCTGGTTGTGCTTCTTTTCATGTTTACATTTTATGCAGATGGATTATCATTACTGTTTTCCCCCTCAAAATTCTTGCCTCTAATGATGAGGAGACAGAGGCATAGAATAACAGAGTTGGAAGGGACCTTGGAGGTGATCTAGTCCAACCCCCTGCTTGAGCAGGAGAGTCTCATCCAAATATTAGCCTCTATCGAGGATTGAACTCACACCTCCCAAATTCTGAGATGAGAGCTCCACCTCATGTACCTTCTTTTTCTCCTGATTCTCAAACACCCTAATGAACTCCCCTTCTCCTTTCCTTGGCAACATATCTTATACGGAGCCTATGTTTGACTTCTTATCCCTACAAACTACAATGTATATGCTGTGGCATCATTAACAACCCCCCCCCCCCACCAAAAGAAATCTCAAAATCCTATTAATTTCTATTTGTTAAAATAGGTTTTAATGTTGTTTCCCCATTGAATACCATTTCCCCAATAGCTATTAGGTTTTTTTTTTCACTGCGTTTTCTATTGACATGTTTTTCAAAATCTTGCCCCTCAATAAACTCAATTTCTTTTTTTTTAAACATATGTCATCAGCATTTTTAGAATTATATATTTTTCTGATATTAAATATCAATTTCTGTTGGATAGCTCTGGAAGCACTATCTGAATTAATTCAATGTCTGAATCAAAGTCTTGTACTGACCTAATTTATGAGTGCTCCTTTACATTGTACCATGAACATATGTAGTTGAAGTTAAAATAATTAATGGAATATGTGGGGGTGGGGGGGAGAGAGAAATTATATCAATGTATGACTAAGTCTCTATGGCTCATACATCTCTTATTATTGATCAACATTTTTTTTTCATAAGTGGTTCAATACTAATGTTAGAAGTTAAATATTGCTAACTCAAGCTTTTAACTTTGTACAATTGAACAGTTCTAGACACTATAATGTTGGGCCAGTCCAACACTTTGTTTTAGAAGTGAGGAAATCATGCTGCTTTAACAGAGTATATCTCCTGAAATGTCACTGAAGCAAATGCCTTTCATCCCACTGTATTCTTCAACTGGGAGGTGTGGGGGAAATGCAATTTTATTTAAGATGCAAGTCTAGATTGTTTTTGGAGTATGTGAATTTATAAAAATAGTTCTTCCTAAGCCTTCTTTTTATTATTAAAAGAGTCAAATATATGCTTAGTAATTGTTTCGATGATATTATATGTTATTTGATCTCAGTGCTCTGCTGAAATTGTTACAATTTGCTGGTGACAAGCAACATGTTCTGTTGAGTTCATTGGAGTTTAATCAATTTCCTTTATTTGTATTTGTATTTTAAAAGATGGAATCAAATATCTAAACTGAAATCATATTTCTTGTTTTTTGTGGAAGCTTCCAAAGTGCTGTTGTGATCTCTTTGTTTCTCATACTGTAAATGATAGGGTTCATGAAAGGAGGGACCATTGAGTACAACACTGCAAGTAGCAGATCTAAGCCTGACGAGGTTCTGAACATTGTTCCCAAACAAGCATAGACTCCAGTAAAGTAGAATAAGCAAAGCACAGCCAAATGGGGCAGACACGTTGAAAAGGCTTTTTTCTTTCCTTCCACAGAAGGAATAATAAAAACAGCTCTAAAGATGTACACATAAGAGGTCACTGTGAAACTAAAGCAGCTTACACATATTAACACAGTAAATATGAGGGGCCCAAGTTCAATAAGATAGGAGGAACTGGAACATGAAAGTTTCAGGATCTGTGGGATTTCACAGAAGAATTGGTTGATTTTGTTGGAACAGAATGGGATAGTAAAAGTGCAAGCTGTGTTTAGTGATGCATCAAAAAACCCAAAGATCCATGCACTGGTGGCCATTTTCAAACAAGCCTCCCTGTTCATTTCTTTCACATAATTCAGTGGATTACATATAGCAACATATCTATCATAAGCCATCAAGGTCAGGAGCAAGAATTCTGATGCTCCTGCCCAAAAAAAGAAAAAGACTTGTGCCATGCATTCATAATATGATATCCTCCTGGTATTCATAACTGAATTAGACATAGCTTTTGGAACAGTGACTGAAATGAAGCTTAGATCAACAATATTTAAATTAACTAGGAAAAAATACATTGGTGTTTGAAGATGAGGGTTGAGGGTTACAATAGTTATCATAAGAAGGTTTCCAATCAATGCAGCCAGATAGATAAGAAAAAATCCTCCAAATGTTAACATGCGAAGTGCCAGAATATTGGAGTATCCTAAGAGTTGGAAATCAGTAATAACACTTTGATTATCCATTTCTTTCTTGTGTAAGCAGCCTGTAAAGAGAAAAAACTCTTTTTGATACTCTGAATTAATGAGAGTATAAGGGACAACCAAAATTGTATGTTTACCTTCAGTTACTGAATAGCAATAATTTTCTTATTGTGCTGATAATACGTAATGATCCAGTAGAAGTTTAAAAATTTCTCTGCTCTTTCATGCTGACTTAGAAGCATCAATGACAAATAGGCAGATGTCTGAATTAATAAATCAGGCAGCCTCTACTGTATGATTCTAATAAGGCAAAACATTTTCCCTTTTGAAAATGGGAGAGAAAGCATTATCCTTTATTAATTAGACATATGCAAAGAAATAAAGTAAGATAGATAGATGATAGATGATAGATAGATAGATAGATAGATAGATAGATAGATAGATAGATAGATAGATAGATAGACTGAGACAAACAGGCATATACCAACAAGGAGAGATGGAGAGAAAGAACTAGTGTTATGACAGCTAATAACATTGTATTGTTTTGACTTAACCAAAACAATTAGCAAAATTTCAAGCTAAATGAACAGGAATATTTATGTTTAAGCTTATACTGTCTAATTATTGAGCTAAATGGAAGTAGCAAAAGGAGACAAAAAAGTCTCCATCCTGAGCTTTTTCTCATAGCATGTTGAATGCTATCTGGGTTGAAGAGCTCATCACCTGGTACTACATTGTCAACAACTTTTTAAATTACATCACTTTTTATATTTATACCATGTAGCTTTCTTGGTAAAATACAGGAGTGATTTATTATTGCCTTTTCTCATGCCATTTGAAATGATTCTTGTCACTAAAGTAAATTTCACTTTGACCATCTTATTCTCTTGCTGTTCTCCAATCTGTGCCTACTTGCTTTAAGTGGGCAACTGGGAATACCTTCAAACTTTGTATAAACCTGCTAACTGTATATATGCATGGTTTATGCTTACACTTATTTATTTAATTTTCTCCTACTTTGATTATTTTTAATAAATAATTCAAAGCATACCTTTTTCCTCCTATTTCCCCCACAAAACAACGCTGTGAGGTGGAGAGAGGGGGGGGAGGGAGGGAGGAGGGGAGTGGGAGAGGGAGAGAGAGAGAGAGAGAGAGAGAGACTATCCCACCAAACCAACTTTCATACCTAAGGTAGGACTACAACTTACAGCCTTCCATGTTGTAATCTAGTGCCTTAACCTACAAACCTAACTGGTTCTCTTCATACTTCATCCATCTCTTCTAAAAACACCTCCCTTCCATCCCACACTGAGACAAGATCTTAGAACTTGTCTCAGTGATGTCAGTTGATGTACCTGCTAATTATTTTGCTTAGTTCAATTCTTTACATTAATAGATCTCAATTTTTGCTGACCTATATCATTACTCTTATATAATTAGTGTATCAGGAAGTAAGACAGACAACTTTTACATCCAGTAAAACATCCAGTATCATTAAGATTAATTTTTGCCTTATATTCTCTTATTATCAAGCTGAACTTCTTGTGAGCTTAGGTTGCTCCAAACTTTAATTCAAAATGAGAAAAGTCAAGTTAGAAGTTTTGGCCATCCCTTAAACAAACCAAATTTGACACATAAAAGCTTCTTTCTTTAATTAATGTGAGGAAAAACTAAATGAGAAATCTGTCTCATGTATGCAGTTCTGCTGTATTAATTCAGTCTTCCTTTTTGTCAAATGATTGTTTTCTTTAGATTCTGCTTATGATCAACCATAATTGATTTACAGCTTGATTAGATAATTCATATATAAAATTAGACTGACACATTTTTAAAAAAAGGTCCAACAGACATTTACAACTTTAATATATTTCAAAATCTGGACAAACACTTCATACTTACTAGACTCTTTAAGTTCCTCTTTATTTATATTTCTGTCTTGAAAGTTAATTAATTATGCATAACTTTAACTACTGTTTTTATCTGTGTTCCATTCTCAAGAAAATATCATATTCAAGCCTGTCATATTGCGGTAAAGGGACTTGTTTCTTCTTTCAAACATGGATATCAGTAGAAGAATATTTATTTGAGAGGATTTTTCTATTTTTTTTCTTTTCCAATTAAATGACTATTTCCCTGGACATCATAGTTCAATTTCTTATATAATCACTAGAGAATCATAGAGGGCTCCTTGATGCTCTTTGAGCTGCGTTGTTTCCCTGTAGACATTTCATTACCCAAACTATATAACATTATCAAAGAAGTGGGGGTTACTCTCAGTATATATTGTAATGGTTGGCCCAGTTATTGTTGGAGGGAATAGTCTTGGAGGTTCTTTCGTGGAATATTTGCTGTGCACTTGTTTGGCAGTTCCTTGAATGGGGTATTGTTTACTTCTTGGATGTTGGTCTGATGTTACTCTTGGAGTCTATGCTCATCTTAGTGTTGATTACTGGTGGGGAAGTGTTTTGGTCTTTGTTCCCTTGTTAGCTGAAGAAAAACAAGCCAGCAATTAACATGTAATATTGCATCATTTGCCAATTAGAGTACCTGTTCAAGTTATGGTAATGTCAAGGACTATCTGTATATATTTTATAAAATTCATTAGCTACATATTGTTTATTTTATTTATGTATTTATATGATTTGTCAATCGCTTACAAGAAAATAGGTATAAGTATAAATAATTATGAATACATGAAATGGATACATATAAGAAAAATAAAAAGAAACAATAGGACAGGGATGGTAAGCCATTTGTGCACTTATGCAAATCCCCTACAGACCTCTTAGGAAAGGGGTGAAGTCAATAGTAGACAGTCTAAGATTAAAGTTTTTGGGATTTGGGGAAGAAACCAGAGAGTCAGGTAGAGTATTCCAGACATTGACCACTCTATTGCTGAAGTCGTATTTCCTGAAATCAAGTTTGGTGCAGTTTACCTTGAGTTTATATCTATTGTGTGCTCTTGTATTGTTATGGTTGAAGCTGGGGTATACATTGATAGGTAGGACATTGTAATGTATGATTTTATATACTATATTTAGATCGGACCGAAGGCGGCATAGTTCTAGGTTTTCTAGGTCTAGAATTTCAAGTCTGGTAGCATAAGGTATTCTGCAACGATTAGAGGAGTGTAGAATTCTTCTTGTGAAATATTTCTGGACTTTCTCAACTGTGTTAATATCAGATACATAATGCAGGTTCCAGACTGATGAGCTGAATTCGAGTATTGGTCTAGCAAATGTTTTGTGTGTTCTAGTTATTAGTGTAATATTACCAGAGAAAAAGCTACGTAAGATAAGGTTAACAACTCTTAATGCCTTTTTGGCTCTGTAGTTACAGTGGGCTCTAGCACTTAGATCATTAGAGATGAGTACACCAAGGTCCTTGACAGAGTTTGGATCCTCAACAAGATCTTGACTATTCAGCTTGTATTTTATTTTCTGTTTGTTTTGTTTTTTGCCAGTATATAAGACAGAGCATTTATTTGTTGAGATTTGAAGTTGTCATTTGTTTGACCATTCTGATACACAATCGAAGTCTTTTTGAAGGGTAGCAGTATTGTCTGTGGTGTTGAATAGCTTTATATCATCAGCAAAGAGAACACAGTTGCTCTTAATATGATCACAGAGGTCATTTATGTAGAGTATGAAGAGAGTTGGTCTTAGAACACTGCCTTGGGGGACATCACTGTTGTTGTTTTTTAATAAATTTTATTGGTTTTTAAAAACAAACATAAACAAACAAAACATAAAACTTTCTTCCATTTGTATACAAGCAGTGTGCCGGTTGGTTTACAGATTATTTTGTGCATCCATTTCATAGTCATCAGTTACAGTTACATTGCATATTAATTCATATTATCAATCAAAAATTGAGTATCCTTGTATCATTATTAATCAATCATTTGACTATAATTTTATTCATTCATATTTTACGAGATAACCATAATTTACTTATTTTATTTTATAACAATTCATATTATCCTCCCAAATCTATCCTAAAAACATTTTGTAGATATAATAAAAAGTACATCTTTATATATTTATTATTTTCTAAAAATCTACATATTTCATTACTGTATTTTATTATCTAACCATTGATAGAAAAGGTCTGTCAGTGTGTGCTCCCTTCAAAATCCAAGAAAGAAATACCCAGACTCCATAGATCAGAGCAAAGTTATTCTTTTACTGGAAATTAAAGTGGAAGCTACAGATGGAATTCCGAATCTGAGAATTTGGCGCACAGATCACATATACAAAGGAATTGAATTGTTCCCACCCCCCAAAGTCCAGAAGTCTCTTCCAATTAAAAGTTCTGAATATGATCATGTGGGCATCTTCAGGTGGTGATGAGGCCTCTGTCTGTTGACCTTGACATATTTTGATAAAACTTTGCAGCTGCGCAAAAAGGGATAGAAGCTAGCAAGGAAATGGAAAGTTGAAAAGAAGAAATCATACACCCCCTCCTTTTGCTTACCCACAGTAAAGGAATGCAAAACACCTCCAGCTCTCTTCCCCCACAATTACCCCTCCCCCCGTTGCTAATGACAGCTGAAAGAATTAAGCGTAGCAGTAGAAGATATAGTAGATAAGATATGAGAGAGATAAATGAGATAGATAGCAGTTAGGGTAGCCGAAGAGATCTTGAGGCTGACAACGTCCCAAATTTTATAAAATTGTTTATCCTCTTGGTCTCTAATTTCAAATGTCAATTTACTCATTTCAGCACATTCCAATATTTTCTTAATGATTTCCTCCTGTGATGGTATTTTCTCATTTTTCCAGTTTTTAGCAAATACAATCCTTAATACATTTACAATCAAATATTTCAAATCTTTGCAATATGTATCAGGTAAAATTCCCAGTAAAAATATCTCTGGTTTCAAATCTATATGTTTTTTTGTCATTTTTTCCAACCACATGTGTATTTTAGTCCAGTATTTTCTAGCGTCCGCACAAGTCCACCACATATGGTAGTATGAGCCAGGTATCTGATGACATTTCCAACATTTTTTGGATTTATTCTTGAACATTCTTGCTATTCTTGTCGGGGGGAAATGCCACCTGTAAAACATCTTATACAAGTTTTCTTTATAAGATGTTGACATTGTCATTTTATAATTTTGGGACCACAATTTTTGCCATTTCTCTAAATCAATCCCATATCCAAAATTCTTCCCCCAAGCAATCATAGTTTCTTTAACTTGTTCTTCTTCTAGTTTAATTTCTAATAGATATCCATTAAATTTTTTAATCACCTTTTCATCAGTACCTGTCAAAATCTTATCTAAGTCAGTCAGTTTATCATAGAAACCTTCTGTTTTAGAATCTTTATCATACCTTGAATGTATTTGCGCATATGAAAACCAATTCTTCTTTATACCTTGTTCCTCTAGTTTTTGCATAGATTTAAGTTCACCCTTTTCATTCAGTATTTCACCATATCTAACTTGCCCACTTCCGGCTTGTGGTTCTTCAGTGCAGGCAGAAATCCGTGGCACTGCACGGTTTCTGCCTGTGTTCACTGCCTGAGTGCCTCGAGCCATTTGGCTTCGGGGCTAAGCTACCTTTGTAGAAGGTGGTAAAGACTGGGGGGTTCTGGCAGGGACGAGAGACATCGCATCTCTCTTCCCTAGCCGGCTAAATCTCCCTCTCTGACGGCAACTGAACGGTGGTCTTTTATGGCCGCCATTTAGAAGAGCCCAGCCAGGGAAAGAAATGTGCTGGAGGGGTTTGTGAAGAAATGAAACTGATTTTGCTGACCGGGACAAAGGAACAGTGAAAATATCCTGGTATTTAACACCTACTAAAGACACATTGTTCCCAGACTGAGTAAGCAGCGAATGGATATCAAAGGGAAAACTTTTTTTCTTTTCACTCTCCTTCCAAACGGAACAGCTTTGAGAGAAATCGGAAACCCGCATTGAAGGTATGCTAAATGCTAAAGACTGTGCTAATGCCAAAGGGATATGGATTTCTAAATATTTAAAGAAAATTTTTTCTTCTGCTGTGAGTGGGAAGGGAGAGGAAAAAAAATTGAAGTTGAAAATAAAGAGCAGACTGCCTAGAATTTTAAAGAGCCATTTGAACATTAATAAGACTTCAAAAGACATATTATAATTGGAATTTTGTGATTTAATAGCAACCCCAGAAAAAGAAATGGAAGAAGGGAAAAAGTGCTAAATGAAATAGTTTATCTGGATTGTTTGGTGACTTTGCATCTTTTGGGAAACTTTTTTTTTCTTTGTTTAAAAACACTCGGGTGGTTGTTTTGGGAAAATTTTTTCCTCTTCATAATGGCACCACTTTTGGATGAATTTAAAACTGAATATCTAAAATATAAAAAGGAAGAACAAGACTGGAAAGATACCTTGGACATTCTTTTTCAATCTCTAGAAATGGCGGTGCATTCCTATGGAGAATTGATTGCGCAGCAGGATAATTGGGACAAAGAAGGAACTATTTTTGATGAACATGTGACCCTATTGGGGGAGAAGAAGGAGGAAGAGGAAAAGGAAAAAGGGATTTTAAAACTTAAAAAAAACAACCAAAAAAGATAAAAATGAGTTGAAGGGTGGATATAAGATTAGGAAACAACAGGAAGGGGGAAAGCACAAGAAGAAAAGGGAGGTGGAAAGACAAAGGGGTGAACAGGGTAAGGAAAAGAATAAGCAAGGGAGAAAGGAAGGGATGAGAAGTCTCAATGATGGGAAGCAAGATTTGAAGAAACAAAATTTATTTATAGACAATGGGTAAATTTAATTGAAAAAGGGATTCTGTAAGGTACATAAGATTGTGTTATTATAGGCATTTATAGAATAAAATGTTTAAGATATAAATATATAAATAAGTATTAATAGGTACGATTAAAATTTTTCTTTTTCTCTTTATATAATATACTGTGTGACTTTAGGATGTGCTAAACAGAATCTCAATACAAGTTATGTGTGATATTAAGTATTATCAGGTTAGGGGAAAGAGTTAAAGGCGTCATACTCTAATTAGTGTACAGGAGAGGTTTTGTTTAAAGAGAAAAAATGAATGGATAGTTGAGAACAGACAAAGAATGTTAAGTATTATGACTTGAACTGAGATAAGTAGAATAAAATTAAGAGAGTTAAAAAAAGGAAGAAGCTATATAGAAAATGGAAAACGGTAATAAGATATGGAATGATATATAAAAGGAACATGATTTTTGAAGAGGTGTCTATACGATGAGTTTTAACCCGGGATCAAGCAACTTTCAGAAAAGATGTTTATGTTTTTATGTTTTATGTCTTGTTTTTTTTTTTTTATTGGAAGAGAATAATGAAAATGTATAAGACAGATGGATATAAAAAATGTATACAATCTAAAGTTAAAGAGATATAATTTGAATAAATAGAAGGAAAAGAAGTAATAAAGAGAAGTTTGGGATAAGATATGAAGATGAACAGATAAGGTAAATATATATATCGAATTGTGCTTGTTTGGAAATGTGATAACTTGGAATAATTCTGTCTTTAAATAAGTTGTTGTATTGGCTTTTTAAGAAAAAAAATTCCTATGTCATTATATTTTATGTTTTGTTTGTCTGTGTATCGTTTTGGAAAATCAATAAAATTTGTTCAAAAAAAAGAAAGAAAACCAATTCTTCTTTATACCTTGTTCCTCTAGTTTTTGCATAGATTTAAGTTCACCCTTTTCATTCAGTATTTCACCATATCTAACTGTTTGTTCCTTCTTGTATATTATAGGATAGGAACATGCTTCAATAGTCAATAACCAGACTGGAATTTTCAAATAACATTGTCTTTTAATCTTCTCCCAATTTAACCACAAAGACTCCTGTATATGATGTCTTCTAAAATACCCCTGTATTTTAGTTCCCTTGTACCATAAAAAAGCATGCCACCTGGGGACATCACTGTTGACAGGTACAGAACTTGATAGGATGCTCCCAATTTTGACCATTTGTTGTCTGTTTGACAGGAATGCTTCTATCCAGTTATGCAGAGATATGTCTTTTATATGTATTGTATGTATTTATATGTATTGTATGTATTGAATTGTATGGTCACCTGCTTTTAAACTTAATATATCTGAAAAAGTGATAGCTTGCAAGGAGAGTTCTAAGCATCCCACAGTTTGCCCATATTACACCACTGTTGCAGAAAGTGTACTAGCTCCAAATGCTGGTTAGTACCTTCAAAGTCCTGAGGATACCTGTTTACCAGTCTATATCAGATAGAGTAGGGGTGTTGAACTCAATTTCATTGATGGCTGAATCAGGGCTGTGGTTGACTTCAGGGGGCTAGCTGGGTATGGCCGATTGGGTGGGCATGGTCAGTTTGACACCACTCCCTAAACTGCTATCATATTTCCTCTTTGCATTGGGTAGACCAGGCCAAATTCAGTCTTATAGTATTCAAAGCCATATGTATCTATTACATATTCCCACTAAGACATGTATAACATTAGGATTTTTTAAGATCCACATTAACCTTGATTTCATTATACTATAAAGATAAAGCTATCCAAACCTCATTTTGTATCTTTCTAACTCCTGAAGCTATCTATGGAAATTCTCAGTCATCCAGATTACAGTTGTCCAAAAGGTGCTTTTTCAAGAGGCAACTGGAAGTTGGGTCTTGATCATTTTTTAACAAAATAATTATTCTGCTGCTTATAGAATTAACATTAAAAGAAGAGTTACATACAAAATCTTGGAAAATGAACACACAATTCTGTTAGATAATTCCTGAAACTTGAGTCTCTATGATTCTTTTTTTCTAGATTGCCTAATTAAAAGACTAATATTTTACCAAATAAGATTTGGAAGATTTATATGCTTTTTGTTTTTTCATGTTTTGAAATATCCTCTTTTCTCATATATTGCGGGATTCATCAGGTTGAGTTGCAGGTTTTTTTTCTATGCTTTTACATCTTGTTGTCCTTAGTTCAATCATAGCTAACTTTGCTGTATTGATATGGTGGGGAAGTACTGAAAGTGGACATACATTACATGGTTTTATTCCCCACCTGCTTCCCGACACTACTCTACTGGTTTTTACATATTCTAATTTAGTCTGATAAAGAGAATTTGCTTCAGAAACTCTTTTTCAAGTGAGAAAAGTGGAGATGAAATGTGATATACAGGTACTTATTGAATTACAAAGAGCCTTAAATGTTTACTATAAATGAACATATATATTATTCAATATATAATCTTCTACCCAAATATCTTCAATTCCTCTGATTTTTCATGCTTCAATTAATAAGAATGTTGCATTAAGAAGCAATTGGAAGATGTTCTCTTCTCCTGAAGAGATTGAAAGTAATCTTCCACCCTTTTTTTACAGTTTTGTTAGAAATTTTGTGCTTAATTCTATTTCCTATAATATAATGATGGTGTGTTTTGTGTGTGTGTGTGTGTGTGTGTTTATTGTTCGTTTAAGATCTTTATATAGTTCACCATTATTGGCTACTTCCATAGTCCATATAGATACTGAATTCTTCTGTTAAATCCCCTTGTGCCCCTTTTCTTGCTTACATTTTCTTCCTCTCATTTATTAAAAATACCAAGAAAATCAATGGAAAATCAAATGAATCAACCCAGAAGTCTCACTTAGCCACACTCAAATAACCACACTCAAATTATGCCAGGTGAATATACTTTTGGGACAACTTGTCACTAACAAAATCTATGTGGTCATTAGGAATCAAACAACATGATATCACAATATAATCACTCAGATATATCTAATTAAAGATATATAGTGGGGGTCTATAAAGTTATGTGTATAACATCAGTCTGTATCCATTTGAGTATTGTATCTACTCAGCTATGAATCCATTACATTCCTGCACCATTTCAGAAATAATTAAAAACAGAACATACAGACAAGAACTTCTATTTTGGTTTGTATCTTTCCTTATTGTACTGTACTTTTCTGCTGAATATTCTCATTCTGGTTTATGACTTTTACATATAT
>NW_020769430.1:516707-544259 GCF_900518735.1 Pseudonaja textilis
GTTTGCAGTTATTCAATGTTAACTGCATTAGCAAACATGGAATAACTGCAAACATAACAGAATAATAGAATAACAGAGTTCAGGCAGGAACCTCTATAACACTTCAAACAAATGGCTGTCCAATGTCATCTTAAAAACCTCCAATTCTGGAGCACCCACAACTTTCAGAGACAAGCTGTTCCAATGATCAATTGTTCTAACTGTCAGGAAATTTCTCCTATGTTGCTTTTCTCCTTGATTGGGTTTCCATCCATTGCTTCTTGTTTTGCCTTCAGGTGCTCTGGCGAACAGGTTCATCTCCTCTTTTTTGTGGCAGCCCTTTAGATATTGGAACAGTGATGCCATGTAACCCCTAGTCCTTCTTTTCATAATCTAGACATCACCTAATTCCCATACCTAATACTCATATCCAATACCCCAAAAGGAATTCAGTTTCAGGTTGAGATGGTTGAGCTTGGAACAATTCTTTGGGATGATCTGAGGGTTTCCTCCTTATTCAGGGGGTTGAAATGGAAGGCCTTCAAGTTCATTTCCAATCCTATAAATCTATGATTCTATTTTCTAACACATTGTGAAACTTTTTTTGTCCAAAACAAATTTAAATATATTTATCGGATAGCTAGAGATATTGTATACAGAAATGTAGATATAGACCTACATGGAGATAAGGATATAATATCTGCACAAAGAGAATATAAACTCTCTTTATATCTATTCAAGCACTCTATTCAAGATTTGTCTTGCTTTCCAAAGAGAATTAATGGAAGTTACAATTTCCATCTTACAAAGCATGGAAGAACTAAAGGCCCCTGCAGCTTAAACAACTAAAATATCCAAGTGAAATGACATAATTTGGATCTAATAACATAAAGTACTAGTACATTTTATGGATTTTCCAGTGGAGTGAATGCATAGAATTCAATGAAAGTTAGAAAGTTTTAGGCAGCCCAAATAAACATGCTGTTTATTTTAATTGTGCCATCTGTTTGTGAAATTGGTTTTTCTTTCTAAAACTAAATACTCTAACGTTGGAAAATCGTTTGGAAATAAAAAAATAATGATAGGATTCTTGATGTAATGTCACACTTAAACATTTTCCACAAGGCAACTTTGATTTCTCTGTTCCTCATTGTATAGATAATTGGATTCATCAAAGGGGGAATCACAGAATATAACACAGTGATTACTGTGTCTATATCCGAAGGAGAGTCTGAAGTAGGTTTTAAGTAGGCAACACTTCCAGTGCTGATAAACAAGGAGACAATAATGAGATGGGGAATGCAAGTTGAGAAAGCTTTGCTCTGTCCATGAGATGTAGGAATTCTAAACACAGATTTGAAAATCCACACATACGAAACAATTATTAAACTGAAGCAACCAAAAACGATGAATACACTGAACAGAATAACTCCAACTTCAATCTGATATGAATTATTACATGATACCTTCAGAAGCTGTGGGATTTCACAAAAGAACTGATTCAGAACATTGGAACAAAAGGTGACTGCAAAAGTGCTACAAGTATGCAAAGCTGAATAAAGAAAACCAGTTATCCATGCAATTGCTGCCAGCTGAAGGCAGGCTTTCCTGTCCATTATGCTTTTATAATGCAGTGGATCACAGATAGCAATGTATCTATCGTAGGCCATGCCTGTGAGGAAGAACAAATCTGAGATCAGGAAGAAGAATAAAGAAAATACTTGTGTGATGCACCCATAGTATGAGATCTCTCTGCTGTTCCAGAATGCATTTGTCATGGCTTTCGGAATAGTGACAGAAATAGAGCCAAGGTCAACAACTGATAAATTCACTAAGAAAAAGTACATGGGTGTATGAAGTTGTTGGTGGAAAGACACTGCTAAAATGATGAGAGCATTTGCTATCAAAGCTGCTATATAGATCACTAAAAAGAGAGTGAAATATAGCAGATTTTGCTCAAATTGATAAGAAAAACCCAGGAGAAGAAAAGTAGAGAATTCGCTTCCATTAGGCATTTTTCTTGAGAATGATTCCTATATTCCTGTGCAAAAAATAAAAAAAATTTCAACAGATCAAATAGTAATTATGAAAAATAAAATTAAGGGATGTTGGAATATAAATATAAGGTTCTGAAGTACAGTTACATTTTCCTTGTCTCCTACTTAAGATACAAAAAAATTTAGCTATTAAGGATATAGACATGTATGTTCCATAAAGTCACCAGGAATAAAGCTCAATCTGGAGAATATATTGCTTTACCTTTTGGAATATTTTCAATTGTTTCATCAACTAAATAATTTCTTCTTCCATGAGATCAAACTCCTATTTAATTTAGTAGTAATTAATTTCTGAATAATTTGGGCACAAAGTTAATGCACAAACATTTTCATTGTGCTTACCATGGATTATGTTTCCAAAATAAATATGTGAGAGATTGTTCAGAGATAATAATTATGTGAAATAACAATAGCACTTGGACATACATGCCACTTCCCAATGTTGTACAGCCCCCTGTAAGTGGTTTATAGAATCATCATATTGTCCCCAACAATCTGGCTCCACATTTTACCAACCTTAGAATCGAACCTTAAAATGTTCAGAATCGAACTCCTGGAGCGAGCAGTAAGTTGGCCTGCAGTACTGCATTCTAATCACTGCACCACTATGGCTCTTATAGAATATAGAGAAATTACCTTTCAGTTCCACATTTAAAATTATCTGAATGATGTCTTCAATAATGGAAGGCTTTCCGAATATGAGTTGGGATATCAGAATAATCATGTGTCCTTTCAAACTGCACTTTATACATCTTTCTTAAAATACCACAGGACCCAGAATCATTTAATCAGTTCCCAAGAGTATTCAGTAGCGTTAGAAGTCTGAAATATAACTCAAACAAAAATATGAAGTGTGAGTGTTAGATCTGGGAGGATGGTTCAAGAATGGAGGCAAGACTCAGATAGCAACAACAGCTCTTTATTAGTGACTTCAGATCTGAGCAACTAATCCCAGCCGCAGCAGCCCCTTATATAGGGCTGGCTGCGGCTAGGCAGCCAATGAAGGCAATTTGAGTTTGCCACTCTTGGCAGGGCCAATCGCGGCAGCCTGTTTACTGGCCAATTGCATCAGTCTATGGCGACCAATCACGATCGGCTATCAGCGGGCCAATCAGGTTTGCAGGCTTCGAGCCTGCTAGTCCGGAACACCCCTCCCCTCTCAGTTCCATTTAAGGGGTGGAGTAATATAGTCTCGCAGGTAGGCAGGTCTTCGCACCTGTCTACCTGACTTATGCAATTCCAATTGTCCATGTTCACATTTGGGTTCAGATGGACTGCTTGCTGAATCAAACAGAAACGGTGAACCGGTGCCATGGTCAGGGCTCTCCTCTGGTGCCCCCAGGGTGATAGAGTCCTCAGCTTCATTGCTACTGCCATGGCTCCCCGAGCTCGCTGAACCTGCCTGGCTGCTGTTTCTTGGCGAAGCGTTCATCTGTCCAGGCGCAGCTGCAGCTGGTGAGTGTTGCAAACCATGGTGCGGTGATCTCGGTGTTAGTTCAGAATAAACAGGTGTTGGTTCTAATTCTGAGTTCACGGCTTCCCCTCCCGCCCTGGTGTCAAAGTTAGGGTCAGGGGTGGAAGTTGTGGTTTGTCTGGAGCGCAGCTGGTCAATATGGCGTTTCCATGCTCTGCCATCAGTGGTGAGTAGACGGTAGGAGCGGGGACCCGTAACTTGAGTTACTTGGGCAGGAATCCAGAGGGGATCCCCAGAAAATTTTTTTGCGAATACAAGGTCTCCTACCTTGAAGGCACGGTGCTTGCTGCTGGAACCCAGGGGCTTTTCCGGGGTGTAGGCAGGGTGCAAACGGTCTAGAGGCGATCTGAGTTTCCTGGCCATCAGGAGTTGGTCGTGCTGTTTGGTGTGATGTGTTGTAGGAGCAGCATTCTAGTGACCTTGTCATGGATGTTACCTTGTTCCATTTTCTTCAGGGTTTTCTTTGTAAACTGAACCATTTGTTCAGCCCTACCATTTGCCGCAGGATGAGCCGGCGATGTGAGTGCATGTCAGATGCCCCGTTCCGCTAAATACTGTTCAAAGGCTAAGGCACTAAATTGGGGACCATTGTCAGAGACCAGGACATCTGGTAACCCGTGTGTGGTGAAGAGTCTGTTCATTTTTTTGATGACTACCTCAGTAGTGGTTGCTTTCATTTTATTGACCTCAAGCCAGTTAGAATACGCATCTATGGTTATTAAGAAAGTGTGGCCTCTCGTAGGTCCCGCAAAGTCAATATGAATGTGAGACCAGGGACCCCTGGGTGTTTCCCATTCTGCTGGTGGAGCTTTTGGTGGGGCTGAGTGGTTTTCCTGGCATCTGTTACAAGAGGCGACCCAGGTTTCGATTTGTTTGTCCATACCTGGCCACCAGGCGTAACTTCTTGCCAGCGCTTTCATACGCACGATGCCCGGGTGTCCATCGTGTAGCATTTGCAAGACCCTTTTTTGTAACCTAGTTGGTACAACAACTCGGTCTCCCCACAAGATGCACCCTCTTTGTGAAAAAAGTTCTGTTTGTCTGTTTTTAAATGGCTTAAATATTTCATTAGGGTCGTAATCTGGCCATCCTCTCTCCACCCAGCCAAGAACTCATGCCAAACAAGAGTCTCTTTTGGTTTCAAAGGCGATGTCTTGGGCCATTAGTGGAGGTGAGGGCATTGTCTCTATTTGCAGTACCGGGAGTGTGGGAGCTGGGTCTTCCTGTGGCTCGGGTAGTGGCGAGTGGCTCAAGGCATCTGCATGAGGAATAGATTTCCCCAGGCGATACTTTAATTGATAGTAGTAGGCAGCGAGAAATTCCGACCATCGTGTCATTCTGGGGGAGAGAATGTGTGGAGTAGGTTTGTTGCCCGCCAGAATGCCAAGTAGTGGCTTATGATCCATTATAATAGAAAATGGTCTCCCATAAACATATTCATGAAATCTTTTAACTGCAGAGACAATAGCAAGGGCTTCATTATCTAAATGGCTACAGTTTATTTTTGTTTTGATAGAGTTCTTAAAAAAAAATGCAATTGGTGCCTCTGAGCCGTTTGGTAGGATGTGGCTCAGAATGGCCCCCACCCCAAATGGTGAGGCATCACAAGTGACAGTCAAAGGTAGTGTCTTGTTATACTGAATTAGTACTGCATTAGAGGTAAGGAGGTCTTTTACTTGCTGGAAGGCATGTTCCTCCCGACATCCCCAAATCCAGGATGCCCTTTTATTGAGTAGTCTAAGAAGGGGCTCAGCAACAGTCGCCTTCTGGGGTAGGAAGATGTTATAAAAGTTAATAAGTCCCAGGAAGGCTTGGAGGTCAGTTTTGTTTTTGGGTCTTGGGGCATTTTTGATAGCTGCCAATTTCTTTTCTGTGGGGTGGATTCCTTGTTTGTCAAGGAGGTAGCCAAGAAACTCCACCCTTTCTGTGCAAAGCTGGCACTTTTCCTTCTTAACCTTGAGGCCAGCATCTTTGAACCTCTGTAGGACTGTTCTGAGGCGTTTCTCTAATTGGTTTTTTGTGGGTGCTGCTATTAATACGTCATCAAAATAGGGCACGACCCCTTTTATACCTTGTAATAAATAGTCTCTCCATCAGGCTTTGAAAGATGCCTGGGGCTACGCTTACACCAAACTGGAGCCTGTTGCATTTGAATGCACCACAATGTGTGACTATAGTTTGGGCTTCTGCAGTCTCGGAATCAACTGGCAGCTGTTGATACGCTTGGGCCAGATCTAATTTTGCCAATATTTTGCCACCCCCAAGTGAATGCAGGAGATGTTGAACAACTGGTACTGGGTAGGCGCTCTGCTGTAGCGCGTGTTTGAGGGTGGCCTTGTAGTCACCGCAGATTCTTATGGACCCATCAGGCTTTATGGGGGTGACAATTGGTGTCTCCCATCGGGCGTGGTCAATAGGTTCTAACATGCCTTGTGCAATTAATTTGTCCAGTTGCTCGTCAATTTTGGATTTGAGAGCAAAGGGAACTCAACGTGGCTTTAGGCGAATGGGTGCAACGTTGGGGTGAAGATTAAATGAAATAGGGGACCCCTTGTACTTGCCTAGGCTTTCGTTGAACACTTCTCGGAAGTCATGGATGAGAGCCGCCTCCCAGTCATCGTCTTTAGTATGATGGACGCCAGCCATTCCGATTCCTAATGGCGCGAACCACTGAAGGCCCAATAGACTTGGCCGGTCTCTGTCTACGATGGTGAGTGGTAGAATTGCATTATGTCCCTTGAAAGAGACCTGGACATGGCGGGTACCTGCGACTGGAATCCGGTTGCCTTGAAAGTCTTTCAGTATGAGTCTCTGGCTGCTGAGGTCTTGGCGTCGGATGTTGGGAATTAGCTGCTTGAGTGTTCTCCAGGATACCATGGATAGTGATGACCCAGAGTCGACTTCCATGATGCATGGTTTGTTTTCAATGGTGACCTTTACTCAGATTTTTTTAGCATCAAGTGATGAAGCGTGGCCGATGGTGATGGTTTGATGAGCCTCCTCTCGTCTGGGTGTGTCTTTAAACCTTTGGGGTCTGCTGTACTGGTTCCACTGGTTGCTAGGGCGGTCCCTCTGTGTGGTGGAGTTGCCATCATACCTCTTTGGGCTGCTTCCTCTCCGTCTGGGGCTGGAATTTCTCTTGTTTCTGCATACCCTCACGATGTGCCCTCGTTTCTCGCAAAAACGACACATGGCGCCTAAGAATCTGCATTTGGATCAGGGATGGTTTCCCCCTCATCCGGCGCATTGGTAGTTGGGTTTACGACCCCGCTGGTCCCGTTGCTCACGTTCCAACCGGAGCCTGTGGACTTCTTCTTCCTCATTGTCTGAGGATGACTCGACATCTTCATGATGGGTGGTTGATGTGTACTTGTCTGAAGGTTTCCCAGCATCGTTGGTGGGTTGGCGGTTGGTTCCGCTAATTCAACGCATTCGTGCTGCTGATTTACAAGTGGCTTCAGCTGCGGTGGCATCTGCTATGGCATCTGCAAGCGAGATGTCTCCCTTGGCCATGATCTTGCTCTGGACGGTTGGGTCTCTGAGGCCAAGGACGATGTGGTCTCTCATGGCTTCTTCGAGGTTGGCAAAGCCACATAAACCACCCAGGTTCCTCAGGTCTGCCACAAAATCCCCAACGCTCTCACCTTCACGCTGGTCCCTCTGGTAGAACTCGTGTCTGCGAATGAGAGTTGGCACGGCTGGGGCGTAATGGTTGCGCAGGATGGGAGCAAGGGTGTCCCAATCCATGGTTTTAACCTCAGCTGGCTTCGCTAAGGCTTTAGCCATCTTAAAAACGGCTGGCCCACAATGGGTTAGAAAAACGGCTCGTTTCTTGCTAGGCGTGGCATCTTTGAGGTTGTTGGACTCCAGGAACATTTGAAATCTGTCCATATATTAGTCCCAGTCTTCGCTAGCTGGATCGAATGGTGCGGGTGGTATAGCGCTGCTGGCCATGTCGACGTCGTTGCGCTCTGTCAGCCACGTGCTCCTTCAGCTAGCTCAATCAATAGACTTCATTGCCTCCGCATCCTATCCTCGTTGCCAGTGTTAGATCTGGGAGGATGATTCAAGAATGGAGGCAAGACTCAGATAGCAACAACAGCTCTTTATTAGTGACTTCAGATCTGAGCAACTAATCCCAGCCGCAGCAGCCCCTTATATAGGGCTGGCTGCGGCTAGGTAGCCACTGAAGGCAATTTGAGTTTGCCACTCTTGGCAGGGCCAATCGCGGCAGCCCATTTACTGGCCAATCGCATCAGTCTATGGCGACCAATCACAATCGGCTATCAGCGGGCCAATCAGGTTTGCAGGCTTCGAACCTGCTAGTCCGGAACAGTGAGAATATGCCTACATATATCCTATGCTTTTAAAACTTTAAGAAATAATACGTTTGGCTTCCTTTGAAAAATATATGTCCTTAAATACAGCATGACCACCTTAGGAAAAGAGGAATGCACAAAATGATAATTTTTGACTTTGAAATGGCAAGTCAGACCGAGTAATAAAAACTCTGCTTCTTTTTAACAAACATTGCATTCATCTAGAGAGGAGTGGAACTACAAACATTGGTCATGCCTGACATGCATCAAATTAAGTATATCACCAACAGACATAAGACATTCAGACAGAAATATATACTTAAAATCCATCATATCACACATATGCCATCTTTACTGATAATGACAATTAGATATTTATTTGAAAAGTTCCTGGATGGAGAGAAATCCTTAAAAAATGATGTGGAATATGTTGAATAATTGTCTGTATAAATTAAAGAGGAAAGATAGTGTTCCTTAAAGAATTTTGAAAATATTTTTAATGACAATTTTATTACAATAGTAACAGCAAATAAAATATTTTCTGAAGTGACTTTTGATCTTAATAACAACAAATATGAGCCACCTTGTAAGAAATGCTGCATTAAACCACAACCACTAACCTAATGCACCCAAGGTTAAATTTGAGTGCTTACATGGGGCTTTTTCAAACATGGATATAGAAAGTCAGCATCTACCCACCAGAAAAATGAAATGTTTGGAGAAATATTAAAAAGGCAGAATGTTATGTTTTCCTAAATGGAAAATGGAGAAACATGTTTTTCGAAGCAAGAAGCAGCCCCCAAGTCTTTCTTAATAGCCCACAGCAGATGCCAGTATTTAAGAGATAAAGAGATTATTGAAAGAAGAAGCCAACTATCTAGATGGCTCTATTCATAAGCAAAGCAAATACTGCAGGCAAAAATCCATTCAAGATAGGATATTTCAAAACTGCTTGCAGCAAAGTTTGACAGCTAACAAAGGCAAAGTGATAGGATTAGCAGCAGCTCCTCACCCAAGATCCAACACAGGACGAAAACCATTAGGCACAATAGGAATTGTCCAACACCTTTTCAGAACACAAGCTCCTTCATTGCATCATCCCAGAGTGATCCAAACCTGGGAGCTCACATAGAGATTGACCAGATTAGCTCAGACAAACACCTAGGGTTTGTATTTCCTCTTTTGCCTATAGAGCCAGTTATGGACCCCTACATAACCCCCATAGGAATCTGACAACAGTCAATAGATTATTAAATGACATGTTCTTGCACAGGAACTGGAAGCTCAAAAACAAAGCCCAAAGAAGGTATAACCCCCCTACCCCCCTTGATCATTAACTCCATTTTGTCAGCTGCTGAGAATCACATGTGATTCTGCTTTATCAATAAACCATCTTTTCAATAAGCCTCCATATTTCCAGTACCTATTTCCTAGCTTGGAAGTGAACCAGTGGTGTTATGCTACCAGTTTGGACTGGTTTGGCCGAATTGGTAGTTTTAAAAAAACTAGCAGTATGGCTGAACTGGTTCCTCCGACAATCAGCTGAGAGGATAAAAGAAGCGAAAAGTGCATGGGAGGGTGGGAGGATCACTCCTAGATTTTTGTTTCTTCATCCTCTCAGCTGATTGGCACGTTAGGGGCCAACTGAAATGGTAGCAATGAAGGTATGTACCCACTACTGAACTGAACCAGATTGATATTTCTTCCCAGAGTGATATGACCTCTTACCTTTATTCTGTCCTATCACACATCTTCACCAGGTTTTCATTTCATGTCAAATCAATGACTTGCACTCTGCTTTCTTGTTCTAAATCCATCAAGGCAGGTGAGGTCGGTCCTAATTTTAGTATTTAGTATTTATTTGATTTGTCAATTGCTTACAAGATACAGATATAAGAATAAATATCATTTTGAATACATGAGATAGATACTTATAAGAAAAATATTTTTTTAAAAATAGGACAGAGACGGTTGGCACGATTGGTGTGCTTATGCACATCCACTACAGGCTTCTTAGGAAAGGGGTGAGGTCAATAGTTGACAGTCTAACGTTAAAGTTTTTGGGGTTTGTGGAAGAAACCACAGTCAGGTAGAGTATTCCAAACATTGACCACTCTGTTGCTGAAGTCATATTTTCTGCAGTCAAGTTTGGTGCAGTTAACCTTGAGTTTGTATCTATTGGATGCTCTTGTATTGTTATGATTGCAGCTGAAATATTCATTTTCAGGTAGGACATTGCAATGTATATACTATGTATATAATATATACTATGTATATACTATATTTAGATCATACCGGAGGTGGTGTAGTTCTAGATTTTCTAGGTCTAGAGTTTCAAGTCTGGTGGCATAAGGTATTCTTCAATGAGTAGAGGAGTGGAGAACTCTTCTTGTGAAATATTTCTGGAAATATTTCTGGACTGTGTTAATATCAGATACGTGGGTTCCATGCCTTTTTGGCTATGTAGTTATAGTGGGCTCTAGCACTAGGCTCTAGATCATTTGAGATGAGTACTCCAAGGTCCTTGATGAAGTTTAGATCCTCAACAAGGTCTTGACTATTTAGCTTGTATTTTATTTTCTGATTTTTTTCTGCCAATATGTAAGACAGAGCAATCAACTCTGTCATTTAATTGACCATTCTGATACATAGTCAAGGTTTTTTTGGAGGGTAGTAGTATTGTCTGTGGTGTTGGTGTTAATTGTGGATGTAAGTGCAGGTGAAAAAATATCTTTGAATTATACAATTAAAGAGAAAGAGTTTGTACCAATTAGGGAGACTATTTGTAACCCTGAGATACAAATATTCTCCTTTATTGGTACAAACTCATTCCCTTTAATTGTATCATTCAAAGGTATTTTTTTTCCACATGCATTTGTTTCAAATGCATTTCTCAGAGTCACATGCATTTCTCAGGGTTGAAATGGAGGGTCTTTGGGGCTTTATGGGTTTGGCTATTTTCTTGAGATGTTTCTTGCAGATTTATTACACAAACTGAGTAAGATCATCAGTGCTAGTGATAGTAAGGAGTGGGGTTTACTCTCAATTTATATTTTAATTGCTTGCCTTGTCAGTGTTGGTAGGAGTGGTTTTGGGGTTTCTATGATTGGAAGTTCCTTGATTGGGGTATTATTTACTTCTTGATTGTTAGTCTGATATTAATCTTGATATTAATCTATGCTAATTTGGAGAAGTGTTTTGGTCTTTTTGTTCCCTTTTTGTCTTGTTGATTTCTCTTTTGCACAGTATATAGAGATTTAACCTCATTAACCAGAGGATCATTGGCTGCCTCTCCCCTCTTTGGAAGAGCTTTGTAGCTCCCACTGCCTTAAGAAAGTTAAAAACATTCTTAAAGATCCATCTCATCCTGAGCACCCTTATTTTGAACTATTATCACCTGTCAGATGGTACAGGATAATAAAAACAGGGACAAATAGGCTGAAAAATAGCTTCTATTCCAGGGCAGTAACTATATTGAATTCTACTATATAGTGCAATAATAATACAATATCAGGTTTTCAATTCAATTGAATAGAATGTGAAGGATGTATGTTTGTGTTTTATTTTTATAGTTATAATGTACACTGAATCAGTGTTACACTGATTGCATGTGGCTGTAATAGTCTTGTTGTTGGTTTCTGAGATGTATTTGATGTACAACCATTTTATCTTTTTTATGGTTTGTGTCGGTTGTGCTATCCTGAGGTGAGTGATCAGGCACTTTTTGATGAAGTTGTATGGATATCCATTTTGTTGGAAGATTTTGCATAAATCTTTCTTTCTTTCTTTCTTTCTTTCTTTCTTTCTTTCTTTCTTTCTTTTTTTTCTTTTTGCTGTTCAGGGTTGCTTCCATTTAATGATTGCATTTTCCAGAAGGATAGACAGCTCCTTCTTAACCGACATGCTAGTTGCCTCCAGGAAACATATCTATATATTCAAGGCAGGGATTGAAACTATGCTTATCTTCCCCAGTTGAAAGAATTGCTTTAACCAATTAATTCTATAAGACACCATCAGATATCTTAGTTTTTCTCTCTGGATTTCTAGGCTACCTATGTAGAATTTTCAAGAATGTATTATTGAAATCCAAGCAAGATACTTAAAAGTGCAGACTTTTTTATTTTCTCATTGTTTACAGCAACAGCTAAGAAGTGGCAAGTACATTAAAGTGAGTTTATTTTCTGCCTACTTCTAAATAATTCTCAGAAGTTAATTAATTAGATCTCTAGATCCATATTTAAAGTAAAATATAATAAAATATTTTATTTTTCTTGCTTAGATTTCTTGACAATATCTGTACTTTTTCTCCACAGAATAAGAAATGTTAAATCAAACAAAGATAACTAAATTTATTGTTCTTGGGATTTCTGATATTTGAGAACTACAATATTTATACTTTGTAGTTTTTTTTTTTAACCTAACAGCACTAACTGGAATTTTTCTCATCATCAAAATTGTTGTTCAGAATCCTAAGCTTCACAACCCCATGTATTTCTTCCTAGTTAACCTATCTTTAGGAGATGTTTGCTACATTTCAACAACAGTTCCAAAATCCCTGGACCGCAGCTTGAGAAATTATAAAGAGATTTCATTTTGGGAGTGTGTTGCCCAAGTTGCTTTGGTGGTGACCCTTGTAACAGCTGAGATGACTTTGCTCATTGCTATGGCTTATGACCACTATGTATCCATATCTTATCCTCTTCAATATCAGCTGATCATGAACTGGAATGCCTGCTTTCAAATGGCAGAAGCTTGTAGGAACACTAGCATAATCAGTGCATTGATACAAACTGTACAGACCTTTAACTTATATTTCTGCTGATCCAATATTATAAAATAATATTTCTGTGATATCCCTCAGCTACTAAGCATCTCTTGTCCTTTTGTGTTCCAGCTATCTCTATCTCTGTTGGGTTAATTGTCTCTACTGTCTTCAAAATGAAATCAATTAAAAATAGGCAAAAGGACATTTCCACCTGCATTCCACACTTGACAGTATTTTCCTTGTTTGCTGTTACTGTTTCTTTCTCTTATGCCAGACCAAAAGGCTTGTCCTCTCCCTTTACAGATTTGTTGACAGCCCTTTTGTATACTATTCCACCTCCATTAATGAATCCCATTATCATTACTCCGAGAAACGAGGACATCCAATTTACTTTGTGGAAATTATTCAAGAAAAGATTGGAAATTGGTATGTGAAATTCGTAATTATTTTCTACATACACCGAGGACAATGTGTTTTGCAAGACATCAACTTTGGCTCCTTCAATATATTTAGGATAATGGTTAAAAATTTCTTTGCCAAGATTTAATTCTTAATTATTTAAATGTCTTAAGCTGTATTAAATGGACCTGTTTTTTTTAATGATGCTACTGGAACGGACAGAAAGTGGGAATATAAATTCAATAATAAAACAATAATATTCCTTCATAAAATGAATAAAACGTCTTTATTAAAATATTTCTGTAGATGATCAGCTACTGTAATAATTAAGTAGTAGTAGACACACTGATTATTTTTATTCATGTCCACTAAAGTCCAATTTGCCAATTCTCTCCCGTAGAAATTTCAATTTTATAAAAACAAAGTAAAGTAAAATAAAATAAAGAAATTGATCCCCACCCCCACCCCCAATCATTGTAGACAAATTTGTTAGTGCCTATAGCTCTGGATTGGTTGTGCTCTTTTGGATCTAATGTAACAAAAATTTCAATATCTCTTTTTGGGGATCTCTAGTTATTTGAGTTATTGAATTAGATATCTACTAAGATCTCTTGTTATTGAAAGCGAATTGAACAAATACCTAGATTGTTTCAATGAGACTCATCTTAAAAGGAACTAAATTATGCTATAAAAATAAATGGGATTCAAATGTATTCACTGTTGGAGAGAGGTGGGGGAGAGGGAGAGAGGTGCCCATGAGCAACAAAACTGGAACATTCCGCTCATAAAAATTGTGGACAATTTTTTGAAATATGCATAGTTTAATACTCTTAATTTTAATCTTAAAGAAAGTTCTGTTGCTTTTCATCTGTTAGTCCACTTCTGAAGTGTGTTTTATTAATTTGTTGGATGATTGGTTGTTTGATTGGTCTACTATGTACACTGCCAAATTGACACTTTGACAGTTTGCAGCAATAATCAAAAAGAAAGCATCTATACTCTTCCATATAAAATCCATCATAAATCAAAACTGCATTCAAAATCAAGTCAAATAATCAGAAATACATACAAAAAGTAGCTATGTCAATCAATAGCAACTAAATCTAAATATAATTGTTTTCACTTTGCAAATTAAAAAAAATGCCAGATGGAAGACAGAATGCAATTTGGTGACAAAGTATCCCATAATGTTAGTGCCGTTACTGTACAATACTTTCTCCAGGTGGGTGTCCTTGTAAAATTTAGTGCTGAAAAACTCCTAAGCATCCCTTTTCACAATGCATACAGAGGACAATGTGAGGAGATCTTCCTTAGAGTAATTGGAAAATGCATCATATAGTTGAGATTTGTTTCATCCAGCCAGAAGCACCTCCATTGCATGTTCACTTGGCCTGGGATTCTAATGTATTATTGGGAGTCATAAAGTTAATGGCAATGTTTCATTCCAAACCTATGGATAACTTATGTGAGTAATTTCACATAGCTGTCAGGTAATGGGGAAAGAGGTAAGCCTTATGACGTTCCACATTAGAACAAGCATTGATTCAACTACTGCTTGACCACCCCTCAAACAGGAGAAGAATCACTATAGAAGGGTGCTCTTAAGCTTTCATTTTTGCAGATAGTTCAAAAGATACTACAGTATATAACATCAAATGTTTAACAAAGATTAAGAAGCTCTTGCTGTTATAAATGAGATAAATTATTATATTCATTGAGCATCACTTTGGAAGAAAAGCAGGATAGAAATGTAAGTAATGAATATATTATTATATATGCTGAATATATTATGGTATTTCAGCACTGTGAGCATGGCAATATTGAATTTGTTCATTCGATTTCATTTTAGTTTTCTTTAAACCATTCGCCTTTATTCATGTGTTCTTCAGTGTTCATTTATTTGCAGATTGTACTAATCATCTCCCTCTCAAGCATCTTAGTTGGTGCAGAAATTATGACACTCTAATATCCTCTACTGATTTGAATTGGAAACCACTATTGCTGACTTCAGTCTTTGTGAGTCAGGCATGAAAGTGAGCATGAATACACTAGGATGGTTATAATTAATAAAAGTTTGTTAGTTCCAATACATATACAATTGGAGAGAATCTGTTCAATTCAGTCATCATAAATCTCCCTAGTGGTGAAAAAGGAATTGATGCACAAAATGAGCTTTTCTCCCTTCCCTACCTTGGAATTGAATTAACAAAAATTGTACTGAATTCTTTGTATATTTAGATTCTGTAATTAAAGGGAAAAAATAGTCAGACAATGGAGAATCCAAACAGAATTCTATAAAGTAGTACAGGCTGCTTCCATTGTTAAACTTGTGATGGTTAGGGATGGCCATGCTGAAGTGGAATCAGGTAGCAATTAATTAATTGCAGTGAAAGTGAAAGGCTGTTTAGTTTACACTTCATGTTTGGCAAGCAAACAGCAAGGAAGAACTAGCTTGGTTAAATGACTTTTTACTATAAAGTTAATGATGATTAAAAGCAGAACAGAAAAACAATGCCTTTTATTTTGGTTTTCATCCTTTCTGATTGTTCACTTTTGTGTTAAATCTGCACATACTTGTTTATCACTTTCTCAAATATATGATCATCTTACACATTTCTCTCTTGTGTATTTTTCATCCTATAATTTCAGTTGAATCTAAATTACCAAACTAAATCGCATCATTGTTCAACATTATACTGTAGGAAGTGTGCATTAGATTAATTTCCTTAAAGTTTCAGAACTCCTGAGATCCAATAACATTTTGATAATATAAGGCAATTCAATTCCAGGTTGAGACGTTCAGCTTCTTTGGCTGAAGGGGATCTCAAGATCTTCTATCATCCTCAACTTACTAAAAGTTTCCATTTTTTTCCATTGGTTCTACATTTCCCTCTTGCTGTTTGGCTGTAGGCAAAATAAAGAATCTAAATTGTGTATCTCTAAATGTACTCAGCTGTTAATTGCATCTGATTATAAACATTGCTTCAGAGAATGAACAAGAGAATGAACACAACATTCTCTGAAACTTCATGAAACAATTGTGACAGATGGTGCAGATGAAGATTGCAAAGGACAGATATGCAAGCCCAGAAAAAGATACAACTGCTTCCTCTTCTATGAAGGACATTGATCTGGAACACATCCAATGTCATTTCCAACTCTACAGACCTTTGATTATATTTTTTCATAATATACTTTTTTCAAAACACACATTTACAAGAGAGGTTGAGAACCAGTTTGAAAGGGTTTTGACTCATTCCTTTTTGCCATACAAAAATGTGAACAAGAAATTGATGGATTAGAAAGCAACACCCACATAAATTGGGTAATAGTTGAGTTTATTAAGCAAAGGAGATCAATGCATAATGACAAGAAATATCCACAAACAATGCAGGAAAAAAGACAGCAATATTAAATAGAGGAGTATAAATGTACAAGAAAATTTCATATCTCTTTAACTGAAAGCTCCCCACCCTCATCAAAAGAAAATATTGATATTGCCTAGATAATTCCATTAATCATATGACATCTTTCTGAAGTACTCTTATGCTAAGCAGAAGATAGTACAGATGACCTAAAATTTAGATATGATGTTTGGTATGCCTTATCAGTAGCTTTGATGAAATTGATCATCCTTAAGCACATTTCATCCTAATGTACATTGATTTATACTTGTTCCTTCAAGTGTTGGACCAGGCAGCATATCTCATCTTTTCTAATTTGTATGAAGTTGTGAGATTTCTGAAAGTTTATATGATATTTTATTGGAATTATGCATCTTGTGATTATCAAATTACAATTAGTGGCAAGCTTATCCATCCTATCCACATTGTCAGATATTTAATCTTTCCAAAGAACTTCTAAGGAAAAGAGAATACTCCTGAGATAAAGTATGTAAAAATCAGTTTGATATAGTACTTAAAGTATCAGACTAGGAATGGGGAACCAGCGAGTTATAATTCACTCTATGCAATGGCAAACCTCTTTGGAAATAGCTTGCCAAGAAAAATGCATGGAATTATGCAAAAAGACACCCGGGATTAAGACCAACTCAAAGGTGCAAAATATCAAAATGTATGAGCAAATGACCTTTTAAGGAGAGAATGTAGAGTCATATGTACGTCTGGAAAAACTAAAGCTTTAACTAGCCATATTATGTACAAGCATTAAAGCAGAAGCCAATCCACTTAGGAAAACATTGAGAAAAATAGACCACATCTTTTAAACTTTCCTACTGTTGCAGTTTTTTCCCATAACATTGCACCTTGATCCTTCCTTCATTAAATAAGGATTTGTCAGCTTGTGGAATGCCAGAGGTTGCCAGACATTTAGCATTTATAAAATGCATTGATAGTAATTAGGGATGCAGGATTTTTGCTGATCAATCACTGGAATTCAATTCTTTTAGATGAAGAGGTTAATCTGCCTCCAGAGAAGTTATATATCTCCCTTTCTAACTTACTGATTTATTCAAAGAAGTAAAGGAAATGACATGAACATATAATTTTCTATTGAATAGAATATAAATAGCACTAAAATAATTTTTTAGAACCTAAAGATTTTATAAAGGACAAATTTGATATTCTTATTTCTCAGGCTATAGATGATTGGATTGAACAGGGGTGGAAGAAGGGAATACAGAACAGTCAACCCAAAATCTAAGTAAGATGGGGTGTTAGAGGGAGGCCTCAAATAGGCAAAAAATCCAGTTAATAAAAACATAAAGACTACTGTAAGATGAGGAATACAGGTTGATAAGGCTTTTTGCCGCCCTTGTTCAGAAGGGATTTTTAGCACTGCCTTGAAAATCATGACATATGATGTGATAATAAAAGTAAAACAACCTAGTCCTACAATGATACTGACCACAATAACTCCAAACTCAATTAGACTGAAACCAGAGCAGGATAATTTTAGCAATTGTGGAATTTCACAGAAAAATTGATTAACAACATTAGAACAAAAAAGGATTGAAAAAGTGCCAGTAGTGTGCAAGGTTCCATAGAGAAGACTTATAATCCACACTAAAATTATTATTTCAGTGCAGGCTTTCCAGTTCATCACCATCTCATAGTGCAGGGGATTGCAAATAGCAACATACCTATCATATGCCATGACTGTCAGGAGAGAGAAATCAGAAGCTGCAAATGAGACAAAGAGAAAGACTTGAGCAACACAACCAAAATAAGAGATGTGTCGTGTGTCTATGAGAGAATTTATCATAGATTTAGGGACAATGACGGAAACAATGCCCAGGTCCTGCAGAGCCAAATTAATTAGAAACCAGTACATGGGGCTATGAAGTCGATTATCTATTGCTACTGCAGAGATGATGAGAAGGTTTGCTATTATAATGGACAAATATAACACAAAGAATAAAAAGAAATGTAACATCTGTAAATGCCATTTTTTTGAGAATTCCAGGAGCAAAAAGTAAGCCACAGTGGTTTGATTATCCATGATTAATTTATGAATTAATTTCATTTAACTTAATTTAATTTATAAACAGAGTTGGGGAAGGTAGTTAAAAACAGTGAACATATATAACTTGATACAGTCTCAGTTCAGAATGGAAAAATAGAGGGAAAACATGCAAAGAATGAAAACACAGTTCAGAAAATGGATGTAATACATTTTGTGTCCGATTATAGCACTATTTATATATTTCAAATTATCCTTGACTAAACACCAAACCATAAACCTCTATTTTCTTCTGCCTTTCATTTCTTTTCTTTGTTGTATATATTAAAATGTTTGTCTGGGACTTGAAATACCTTTTCACATCATTTTAACTGGAAGTTTTCTGGAGTTTTTGAACCAGTAACTATCTCTTATCACTCTTAAAGAATTGTTACAATAATGGAAAATTGAAGTCAGATGTCCTGTATAGAGAGAGCACCTTAAGGAAAGGCTGGATGCAAACCTAATAGAGAAACAATAGAATTAGTTGCTATGTCCTTTTACTTTGAAAAAATTGAAGGAATGGACTTTCAATTGGCTGAATTTGTATAGCACACATAGAAAAACCAATTGACAGACAAACGCACACACACACACACACACACACACACACGCACACAGAGAGAGAGAGAGAGAGAGAGAGAGAAAGAGAGAGAGAGAGAGAGAGAGAATGAATTTAACAGTCAGTCTGGGAATCTTGTCAATTGAAAAAAATGGCTTAATGCTTCAAGCCTTGACAACTTTAAGATGCATTGACTTCAACTGAGGTATTCTGGGAGTTCAAGGCCACCCACTTTAACATTACCAGTGCTTCTCAACCCTGTCAATGTTAAAGTGGGTGCACTTGAACTCCCAGAAGCAAATAAATATTAGTTGACAAACGCATAATTGAAAAATACCTATATGTTAATACCTTTAAATACATTAATGATATATTTGCATTTTACAAAAGAAAACATTATAATTCATGCTGGTATTGAGCAGGTGGTCCTTAAAATTACAGTACATGAAGAGGAAAACATATTCATCTTAAGAAAAATGAGAGCTAAGGAGAACACATTCATATTCTAATCAAAATTCTCCAGTTAACATTTCCTTATCTTAAACATTTACAAACGTTTCAAAAATAAGATAACTTTGACATGAAAATAAATTACCAAGGATGGAGCTGATTTATCTTTAGTGAATGTTTTCAAGAAGTGGCTGGACAACCATCTATCAAAAATACTCCAATTTGGATCCCCAAGATACTCTATTGGGTTTAATATCCTAAATAACCTCTTCTAACTCTATGATACCATACTATAGTTCTGTAAATCTTGGTTGCCAAGATTCATATTTTTCATACACTGAGTTACTTTTAGTTTATTTTTCATTGTTTTCTAGTTTTAATGTAAACTGGACAGTCACAGATTTTGATCTCTATGTCTAGTTCAACTACTACCACCTTTAAACTTTCCAAATCAATAAGAAACATTAATAAGTAATAATTTCTAAATATGAAATGAAATAAGATAAGATCTTATCAATATAAGATCATCATCTTTACAAAGTGCAGTGTTAACATTTACCGGTGTTAACATTTATACATTTATATAAAATGTACAAATGAATCTAAAAATGAGTTTGATTATGTTATAGGTTTCTAAATAGGTTTCTAAATTTCTGCAAATTATAACTATTTCTGTCATTAATCATTAGTATCAGCATGTTTGAAAAATATTTTCATGCTTAATACATACCCCATTTATTAGAATACAATAACAGGCCATAGATTTGTTTTTATTCATAATACTTTTAATTTAACCTTTCGATCCAAATGACTAAAAATAAATCTTTCCTTTTTGTCTTCATTTGTATAACTTATTCTGTGATAAAAGAATAGCAAATTATATAGCACTTCATTGTATTCTTTTCTCAATGTGAAAATTATAGTAGCTAAGCTAAGTACAGTCATTTAATGTAGAGTTAAATAAATGCCAGTGAATCTCAGTAAGACAAGAATTGCTTTTTCTGTCAAATGGCAAAAATACTTTCCATGCTATACTTACTAGCTTTCTTTATAGAATTGTTGGCCTTCTGATGTATACTTTTTAGATTGTTAAACATTGGTTCTTCAATAGATGCAACCAAACTATTGCTCAGATCTATCTTCAGGGGATAAGATTGATTTTATATTCAGCAATCTTATTAATATTTTTGTTTCTCTCAAGAGGCAATTAATTAAAATATGCAATCAACTAGACAAAATAAATAAATAAAAAAAATCAGCCTGAGTTCTTATGGATGTAATTAACCATTAACAGCTACTGTATTTGAGAATATTTTAATATCAGTTATCCCATTGCATTATCTAATCATCTTTATCTTACCAACTGAACTGGGATTCAAGTTCACTAAACCTCACTTCCCAATGGAGAATTCAAATTTAGATTAAATCAGAAAACCTGCCAGAAACATATCCTGGAAGAGTTTTATTCATCTGGAATTTTTATTTTATCTTTAGCTTTTTAAAGGGTTGATTGTTGAAAGTAAGTTAAAAGTGCAAAAAGTAAAGAAGGAAGAAGAAGAAGAATTTCCAATTTTCTTGGGTACATGTATCAAACACTCTAAAATTATCAATAGTCTAAATTATGTCTATAATCCCAAATAATTATCAAATCCAAAAATCAAAATATCATATTTCTCAGTTTTTTTGGAAATTGACATTATAATTAAATTGGAAAACAATATCAGATGGGTGTTTTTGAGAAAATAAATATTTTTGAAGAATGGATTGATCGTATTCAGTCAGATAATAATTGATAAGAGACATTATTAAGAAACAAATGAAGATATTTGTTAAATTATAAATAACAATCCCCCACCAAAAAATGTAATAAGGAGGTTCTGTTGCACATTGTCAAGTTTATATGGCAGAAATGGATCTGATGATCTTCTATCATCCTCATTTATCCAAAAGTTTCTCTTTTTTTCACTGTTTCTATTTTTGTCTCTTGCTGCTTGTTGTCTGTGAAGGTGCATTCCTCAGACTTCTTATCTTACCATTTGACCAAGTGCATACAAGCCCTTTCTTAAGCCATAAAACTTTCATAAGAGTTGTAGCTGTTGTACATCCAAGAGAACATACATTCCAAAGTAATAGGTCTAAATTATATGCAACAAATTATATTTGCATTGCATTTATGCATAATAACTGAGTATCTCTAGACCTGTTGAAGATAAATTAAATCCCATTGCTCTAAAATATAACTTGTAACTTAAATGTACATTCTATTTATCCCACTATTTCTTATAATCATAGTTAACTATAGTGAAAATAGGAATCTAAATTGTAATCTGTAAATGTGCTAGATCGGTGTAGTGGCTTGCATCTGATTCCAAAAAGTGTTTCAGTGCATGAGAGAAGGAATCCAGCATTTTCTGAAACTCCTTAAAACAGCTGTGCCATTCTTCAAGTGCCTGTGCAAACCACAGATATGCAAAAAAGATACAGCTGTATGAAAGAGCTGAACATACAGTGTTTAAATCAGATTTTGAGATTGCCGACCACTCTGACATTATGCTTAGTTCACAGAGAATATTATTGGCTCAGCATACTAGCAGCTGTAAATAGGGAAAACATATAGGGCCCAGGTTTATGATGAATATCTGCATGGGACATGATACTGTTTCTTCCATTGATCATCATAGTGGGATAACTTTTTGATCTTTAATATTTTTTATATTGCAGTCATAATTAAATAAATGATAAAAATAATGAATCTGCTCTTTCTTTCTAAATCTTCTCTGTAGTTTCCCTGAGCTGAACTTTTATTTTACACTCTTGATCTTATTATCCCTACTTTGTAATAATATTCCTTCTAAGATGACAAGTATGCTAACTGGAAGCTTTCTGCTCTATTGAATCACATTTTAAAAAAATTGAGTTGGATTGCAATGATCTCTAACAATGGCATATTTTTTTAAAAAAATCAGTAATTTGGCTCACAGAGGTTGGACCTCTATTTCAGAATGTATTTAAGCTGGCTAATGTCATAATTACCACAGAGGAAAAGAACTTTTATAAACCAAATGGGTCTGAACCAAGAGTATATGATCTCTCTCTCTTCTGATGTAAATAACAAGGGAACTAGCCCAAGAAAGAAATTCAGGAGAGACCCTTAGGAATTGGTAACACTTTTTCCAAATGAGCTTACAGAGTTGTGACTCTGTCCAAAATTTAAATTGGAACCAATCCAGTTCAATAAAAATCCTTTCCATGCTACAAAATTCATTAAAGCCTTCAAAGTTCATTACAACCTCCAGAAGAATAGCCATTGTTTCTTCAGGTAGGCATCAGATTCTTATTGGGGGTCAACAAGATACTGACAACATCACTCTCCAAACCAATAATAGAGATTGACACTAATTTCACTTAGTTGTCAAAAACTTGTAGGAAAAAGAGATAAGACCTATGGCAGCCTACATTGGAGCAAGCATGGCTTTTTCCTTGACTACTCTCTTAAAAAGGTGCTCTTAAGGTTAATTGCTGCAGATGTTGAACAGGATACTGTAGTTGATAGCATCAAATATAGGTAATATCTCAAATGAAATTAATATGAAGGAAAGTGGAAGGTTTGCTATTTCATATGTCATGCTTGACTAAAACAACATGATATTCTAAAAAACAGGGCAGAAATATGCTAACAGGCTTTTTACCATTTTGGAAATGGTTAAAAACAGATAATTTTATTCTGATTTGTATCATTTCCTGCCATAAAGACATTTGTGTTGAACATTCTGGTTTATCATTTTCCCAAATGATTGCACATCTGTAAACATTTGTACCTTCTATATTTTTCTACCCATTCTTTCAGTTGATTCTGAATTACCAGAAACATACTGACTTCTGGTGGCAGGATAAGGACGTGTAGAGGTGTAGAAGCCCAGCTGAGGTTTCAGTGTACCTCTTCTTGCACTTGGTGCGATCCCTAGAGGATACCTGAATCTCAGATAGATTTGTGTCGGCGTGGGGGAATCTCAGGTTGCAGTGTGGGGAAAGGCAACCCCCTGGAAGCAAAAAGAAGACCTCCAGAGCCCAGCGTGAAAGAGCCAGCTGCCTGTCAATGGCGGCTCCAAAGTCCAGACTGCCTCCGATGTGAAAAGCGAGTAAGTGACAGCTTGTAAGATCGGTGAAGAAAGAGCAGAAAGAGGTAGCAGAAAGACTTTAACGGCAAGTGATTTTTTGTGTTAATACCTGTCGAAAGTCTGAGAGAAAAGTGGCTAAAAAAGCAAAAGTTTGACTAGTGTGGGTGGAAAGGCTCGGCAGATGGAAGTGAAAGTGTGGATTATAACATTTGAAAGGAGAAGACTGTGAACTTAAGAAAAAATTGTGGGAAAGAGTAGGAAACCGGTGGAGAATTTGAGTTCTTAAGTGGATTGCTATACTGATAGACTTCCTAGGTTTAAAACCTGAAGAGGAGCGAGGCTGCTGAAGAAAGGGAAATGCAGCACCAAAGAAGATTCATTGTATCTCTGATGTCATTGCAACAAAGTGACAGACACTATTTGCTTAACAGACCTTTAACAGATCTGGAGGAGAACTTTTTTGGATTCTAAATTAACTAAGGTGAAGGCTGTAAGCGAAGGAAGTCAAGATACTGAACTCAGAAACATTGACAAAAAAAAAAAAAAGTAGCTAGGAAGTCTTGGAAGAGACTGATTACTGGCAGCTATTATTCAGCACTTTTCACCTTCCTCCTTCCAGTGTGTTTGAAGAAAACTACAAAATCCCCAAAATGGTGAACTTAAATCTGACTCTAAATCTGACTCTAAAATTCTGTTTTCTTATTGCCCTATCCTATTCCTTTGCGGTTTTCCATTGATATCATTCTGTCAAACTTTTTATCCTGTTTACTATTTACTGATTCTTTGAAATTAAGGCGAGTTCCTTTTCTCTTTTCATTTTTTCTTTATAACAACTATAAATTTATCTATTTAGAAAAGGTATAAGATTGTTAGACTGTATTGCTAATTGATCTAATTGTCTTGAAAAATTAATAACAATAAGGATTGTCATACTCTGACCAACTTAATAGGAAAAATAGCAACAAGGTTAAGAATTTTATAAATAATAAGTATAAGATTAAATATTAAAAAGTAATTATTAAATGCTAAAATAGTACAATTTAGTGTGTGAATATAATCAATTTAATGGGGGAAGAGTAATACCATTTTAGACTAAAAATATTGGTGACTTAGAATACTCAGAATATTTAATACCAAGACAGGGTTAGATAAGATTAGATAAAAATATATATTTATTTACAAAACCTATAATCATACAAAATTGAAATCTGGTGGGACTTGATATATTAATTGTTATATTTATTTGTTATATTCATTTATCATATGGAATGTCATATAGTGTTCTATAGTGTTCTATAGCATTTGAATATAGATTGTTCAAAATTATATACCTGATTGTGGACACAAGATCAAAAATAATATATATTTATATGTTTTAGTTTCTAGTCAAGAGCACAGAATTCAACTACTTAGTCGATAGGTAGACCAAGTAATTAGATATTGCAATTCTATCATAAGGGCTATATTACTGAATGGTAATTTGGGACAACATAACTAATATAATTCAACAGCAAAAACAAATACTAAAAGAAATGACTTCCACAACAACCATGGCCTTGAAAACGGGAAGGAAGAGTACCCCAACCTTAACAACCACTCTGGCAACAGCTTCCCCTACAATCCAAAAAAACCATAGAAGAATCACTAACAGGGGAAAACAAATGCAAATGCTAATATACAATCTCGATGCTAATATACAATCGACTTTGTTAACTTTACAAGAATCAATGACAAAACTTCAAGAAATAATGATCAAAAACCATAATGAAACAAGAGCGGATATTAGTGAATTAGAAGAAGAGATGGGAAAGTTAAAAGCCAAAATGAAAGCAGACATTCTTAAGGTAGAGGACAAGATTGGAACACTACAACATGCTATGGAAAAAATGAAATAATGATAAAAGAAATAGAGAGAAGGACGGAACGAACGGAAAAGAATTTAGAAAGGGTAGACGAAGAATTTAAAAATGTAAGCAGAGAAATGGAAGATTCATTGGTCTACCTAGAAATGGATAAGGCAGCTGCTTACCTGAGATTCCAGAATGTGGAGGAATCTAAGGAAGAAGAACTGGAGCAGCTAATGGCAGAAATATTGGCCGAACTATTAGGAAAAGATAAAGATGACATACTTAAGGAATTTGATGAAGTCTACAGGGTCAGTATCAACTATGCAAGATGTCATAAATGCTCAAGAGAGGTTCACATTCGCTTTGGGAGAAGGAGTGTTCGAGACATAATATTCAGAATGTCTAGAGATGGAACAATAATGTATAAAGGCAAAGAAATTTTGATCCATAAGCAAATTCCTAGAAAAGTAAGGGAAATAAGATGAGACTACAAATTTCTAGCCAGTTATCTAAATCAAAAAAGAATTCTATTTAAATGGTTAATCCCAGAGGGGATGTTAGTAACATGGAAAGAAAGAAAAATCAAGATAGATTCTATGGAATGGGCACAAGTTTTTTATGAATAGCTAGTAGACATGGAAGACCAAAATAGCAAGGAGGAATTAAAAAGAAATTCACAGGAAGACCAAAGTCACCACAGAAATAAAAAAGAAGGACCCTCCAAAAAAAAACCAAGGGAATGACTATCCACCTCAGCAGAGAGAAGAATCTATTCCACAACAAACACAAGGAGAAAGTGGAATTATCATGAGGCAAAAAGAGAAACAGATCTAACTAAATGGATGAAGAACAGAAACTTCTATCCATCAATATAAATGGTTTAAATTCGACAATTCAAAGGAAAAGGATAATAGCTAAACTAATTAAACAAAACGCCGACATAATATGTTTACAAGAAACTCACATAAGAAAAATAGATGAAAGATATTTAGACTGCCCTAAACTAGGGAAGTTATTTACGGCACCAGCAGATAAAACAAAAAAGAAAGGAATTGCAATATATGTGAAAGATGACCTAAAAGCAGATCTAGTTAGGTCAGACCTGGAAGGAAGAACTCTGGTTTTCCAGATCTCGATTAATACTATTTCATTTCTATTGGTAGCAATTTATTCCCCAAATGAAGACCAGAAAGAATTTTTTAAACATTTACATCAAAAAATAATAGGATTTGAAAAAAGGAATATCTGTATTATAGGTGATTTTAACTCTATTGCTGATTACCAAAAGGACCTCAGTAATGCGAGGAAGAACAAAAAAGGAAAAAGAGAGTTCCCCAAGACATGTAAGGAAATGATAAAAGAGCTAAATTTGGTGGACTTATGGAGAAGATTAAATCCAGAAAATAAACAATTTACATTTTACTTTAATCCACATCAAATATGGACAAGAATAGATATGGCGTGGATGAAAGGAGAAATTGCAAATGAAATAAAAGGAATCAAAATTTTACCAAATGAATGGGCTGATCATAACCCAATTCAAACAATTTGGAAAGGTAGGGAAAAACCAAAGAAAAGATGGACACTAAACACCCAATTAATAAGAGAAAAAGAGTATACTAATAAGCTTCCAGATCTAGGGGAGAGGGGAGGAGCTGGCGCTGTGACGGTACGGTTTGCAATCAAGCTCTAAGATTGCAGCCGATATCTTTGCCCCTGGCCGGTCCAAATGGGCCTAAACCGTCCCGTAGGGATGGTTATCATGAGGGGTATACCCTGTGGATCCCAGGGACACAGCAAAGTCCCTGGTTGACCCGGGAGAAGTCACTTTTGCTGGCGGCAGAGAGGCAGCCCCCAAGCTGCTGAAGTTGGGGCAGCTCCGGAAAGGAAGAGGCTGAAAGAGAAAGTGTGTCGGCTGGGTGAGAAACTTTTTTTTTTTTACTTTGAGGCTTGAAAGGACACTTTGATTATAAGAAGAAATCTGTGAGATTTTTGACAAAACTGAATAAGCGGCGTTTTTTAAAGGGAGACGTCAAAGCGAGGCTTCAATGTTACTTAGTAGATAACCAGACTGAATTTTCTCATATATATATATATATATATATATATATATATATATATA
>NW_020769430.1:544659-607947 GCF_900518735.1 Pseudonaja textilis
GTCCCAAAGTAGGGGGTGAATCTTGTTGCTGAGTTTGAGGTGGAGTGTGAGGAGATCTTTGTTGATTTGGTCTAGGAGAAACCTCTTCTGGATTTCTATCAACAATTAAATATCTGAGGTTTGGCTTTGAAGCTTGTGGGGAAGAGAAGAGAGTCACAATAAGAGCCTTGGACAACTAAACAAAGTGCAGTGTATTGTTTCTTTTTTTAAATCTTTTTTTTAGCTCTGCTACCCCTCCCTACCAGCATTACTGTAAATTTTTACTTTAGCAATGTTTTTATCCTTACTTTTTAGTTTAAAGGGGAAGCCTTAGAATTTCTCATTTTTATTTTTATTTTTTTTCCCTTTTTCATTGGGATTTTTGCTCTTTCTATCTATACTCTTGAGTTATTTTGGTTCCCCCCCTTCTTTTTTTTTAAATTGAGATTTTTTAGCTGGATTAAGGTGTGAAGAACCTGAAGAAATCTTTCTTTTGCTCTGTTTTTTTTTTTTTTTTGATTATTATTATTACTGGGTCTTCTTCTTCTTCTTTTTATTTTTTATTGTGGATTATTTTATGATTGGATTAGGGTCTGGAAGTACCTGAAGAATCTTTTCCTTTTTCTTTGTTCTCCTTTACCATTGGGCTTTTTACCATTGGACGTTTCCATTCTGGATTATAATTGGCTACCTTACTAATTGGATTAAAACCTGAAAGAATTTGAAGGTTTTGAATCATTTAAAATGAGTAGGAAACTCATACCTTTGGGTGCTTCTACATCTATTTCTGCCTCCCCACCATCTGGAGGACAATGTTCAATCCAGGCAATGTCAAAGCAAGATAAAGAACAAGAAAAAGTAACTTTACAGATGATTATGCAAGGAATTCAAGCTCTTAAGATAAAAACAGACACCATTGAACAAAGAACAGGGAAGACTGATGAAAAAGTGGAAAATATTCAACAGATGATGGTGAAGTATGATGAGAGACTCCAAAAAATCGAAGAAGAGGGTAAACGAAGAGAGGAGAAGATTGGAAATATTGATAATAGATTAACAGTGGTTGAACAAGATAAAAGTGGGATGATGAAGTGGGAGATGGAGAGGTCAGAATTCTATCTCAGATTTCAAAACATAGAGGAAGAAAAAGGGCAAGATTTGGCTGTGATAATGATAGAAATTCTGGCTGATGTTTTGGAAATAACAGAGGAAAAGATGATGGATGGAGTAGATGAGATATACCAAGTTTTTACAAGATATGCAATGAGAAATAATCTACCCAGAGAAGTTCACATCAGATTCACTAAAAAATCCATTAAAACACAAATTTTACAAGCGGCAAGAGAGAAGATGTTGAAATATAAAGGCAAAGAAATCCTGGTCTTAAAACAAATACCCAGAAGAGTGAGAGAGATGAGAAGAGAATATCGATTTTTGACCAAAGTGCTATTGAAAAAGGAGGTGAATTACAGATGGCGGATCCCAGAAGGACTAATGTTTATATGGCACGAACAGAGACATAGAATTGCTTCAATTGAGAAAGCAGAACTTTTTTACGCAGAATTTTTTGGAAGGACAGAGGAAGAGGCAGAAAAAGAGGTCTCATTAATTGAATTCCAAGAGGAACAAATGGGGACTGAAAAAGAAGAAGGTGCAGTAGGTGGACAGGTGGATATCAAAGAACAACGTGAACCAAGATCTATGAGAGCTGTCAAACCTATCACACAATATAATCATGGAAGAGAAAAAACTGATTACAATGAATATAAATGGACTTAATTCAGCTGTTAAAAGAAGAATTTTTTTTCATAAATTAGGGAAATTAAAGTTTGACATAATTTGTTTACAAGAAGTACACATTAAAAAACAACATGAACAATCATTAGTACAGCCAAAATTAGGGAAAATATTTACTTTTTTGACTCAATGTAAGAAAAGAGGAGTGGTTTTATATATTAAAGAGGCTACCCCAGCAAAACTGATTTACACTGATGAAGATGGAAGAGTATTAATGGTGGAAATAATGGACAATAATATAAAAATACTCTTGATTGCAATTTATGCTTCGAATGATAAACAAGAAGAATTCTATAAAAAGTTATACATGAAAATGACTGGACTGGACTATGCTAATATAATTATGATGGGAGATTTTAATGGAATTCTGGATAATAAACTCGACTATATAGCAACAACAGCAAAGCACAATAGAAAGATTCTTCCTAAATCTTTTTTTAAAATGACAGATGAATTAACTTTAAAAGATATATGGAGAGAAAGAAATGCTAAAACCAAACAATACACTTTCTATTCAAATAGACATTTATCATGGTCCAGATTAGATATGATCTGGATCTCAACAGAATTAATATCTAGTGTTCAAGAAATAAACATTGAAACAAGTACTTGGGCAGACCATAACCCATTGACAATTAAGTGGAAGGGAAAAAAAAAAAAAGATCGAGATGGACGTTAAATAGCTCTATTTTAAAGGAGAAAGATTTTATACAATGGATCGAGGAAGAACTGGCTTTTTTATTTAAATAAAATAAAAAAGAAGATACTTCAATGCAGAATGTTTGGGATACAATGAAGCCATATGCTAGAGGCTTGATAATAGATTACATAAGAAAAAAGAATATTAGGAAAAGGCAATCCACTAAAGCCTTGAAAGATGAGCATAAAAGACTTGAAAAAGAATTACAGAAAATGCCACAGAAACAAGATATCAAACTGAAATTGGACATAACTAAACATAAAATGGGCTTAATAGAGAAAGAAGAACTGGCACAGAAAATTAGGAATGCCAAACAGAATTATTTTGAAGATGCAAATAAGCCAGGCAGATGGCTAACATATAAATTGAGAAAGGAGAAAGAGTCAAGGAAAATATCGCAGTTAATTGATGACCAAGGCCAAGTTTGTTATGGTAACAAGGAGAAAAAGGAAATTATTCAAAATTTTTATGGACAACTATACAAGAAAGAGAATATTGATGAGGAAAAAGTCAAACAGTACTTACAGAATGCAAACCTACCTAAGATATCCAAAGAGATTGAAGAAATGTTAGAAAGTAATATAACAATGATGGAATTAAGTCAAGCACTTCAGAAACAAAATAATGGGAAAGCACCAGGTCCGGATGGGCTTCCAGCAGAATTCTACAAAATATTACAAGAATCATTGAGCATTCCATTGTTAGAAGTTATGAATGAAGCTATGTCAAAGAAGATGATACCTAAAACATGGCCAGAGGCTTACATTACACTTATTCCAAAAGAGGAGGTTGATCCGCTGCAAATTAAGAACTATAGACCGATTTCTTTATTAAATGCAGACTATAAAATTTTTGCTTCAATATTAGCAGAAAGACTTAAAAAATATCTGAATAATTTTATTCATCCAGATCAAAATGGATTTCTGCCAAAGACAGAAATTAGAGACAAAATGAGAGTAATTCTGGACACTTTGGAATACTATGAGGCGCATCCTGAAAAACAAATGGCTTTGATATTCTTAGATGCCCAAAAGGCATTTGACAATGTGAACTGGAGATTTATGTTACTACTACTGGAACATATGGCTTTTGCCAGAAAATTTATTCAAGCAATAGAAGCCATTTATCATAAGCAAATGGCAAAGGTAATGATGGAGAAAGAACTTACAGACTCTATTAATATAAGAAAAGGCACAAGACAAGGATGTCCCCTATCTCCTTTGCTATTTGTATTGACTCTGGAAGTGTTGAATAGAAATATTAGAGAAGATAAAAATATAAAAAGAATGAAAATTAAAAAGGAAGAATTCAAATTGCAAGCCTTTGCGGATGACTTAGCCTTTATTTTGGAAGATCCTTTAGAAACAGCTCCGAAGCTATTGCAAAAGATTGAGACATATGGTGAGGAGGCTGGTTTGAAAATAAATAAAGATAAAACAAAGATTTTGTCAAAGAACATGTTACTAAGACAAAGAGAAGAATTGGCAGACCTGTTGAAAATCCAAGTTATGAACAATGTTAAGTATTTGGGGATATATTTGACATCAAGATGTAGTACATTAAAAGAGAATAATTATATTAAACTTAACAACAGATAGCCTTAGACCTGAAGAAATGGGAAAACTTACAATTGTCATTAGTAGGGAGAATTTCAACAATCAAGATGAATATTTTACCCAGAATCTTATTTTTGTTTCAAACAATACCAATTAGCCTCGGAAAAGACTATTTTGAGGCCTTAAATAAAATTGTGTTGAAGTATATATGGCAAGGTAAGAAAGTGAGGATAAAGCTAAAGCTCTTGCAAGATGCTAGAACTAGAGGAGGTTTTGGCCTGCCTAATTGGGAGCTGTACTACCAAGCTGCAAACTTGATGTGGGTTAAGGAATGGATAACATTAAGAAAGACTAGATTGTTGACACTAGAAGGTCATGATTTGTTGTTGGGTTGGCATGCTGTTTTATGGTATAAGGGAACTAAAACACAGGGTTACTTTAGAAGACATATACGGGAGTCTTTGTGGTTAAACTGGGAGAAGATAAAAAACAATGTTATCTGAAAATTCCAGTTTGGTTATCAACGATAGAAGCATTGAAGCATTTTCTTATCCTATAATCTATAAGAAGGAACAAACAGTTAGATATGGGGAATTATTAGATGAAAAGGGTGAACTTAAATCGATACAAAATCTAGAGGAACAAGGTATAAAGATGAATTGGTTCTTATATGTGCAAATACACTCAAGGTATGATGAAGATTCTAAAACAGAGGGATTTTATGATAAACAGACTGATTTAGATAAGATCTTGACAGGTACTGATGAAAAGGTGATTAAAAAACTATATGGTTATTTATTGGGAATTAAGCTAGAGGAAGAACAAGTTAAAGAAACTATGATTGCTTGGGGGAGGAATTTTGGATATGGAGTTGATTTAGAGAAATGGCAGAAATTATGGTTGCAAAATTATAAAATGATAATGTCTACAGCTTATAAAGAAAATCTGTATCAGATGTTTTACAGGTGGCATTTTCCCCCGACAAGGATAGCAAGAATGTTCAAGAATAAATACAAAAAATGCTGGAAATGTCATCAGATACCTGGCTCATACTACCATATGTGGTGGACTTGCGAGGATGCTAGAAAATACTGGACTAAAATCCGCATGTGGTTGGAAAAAATGACAAAGAAACACATAGATTTGAAACCGGAGGTTTTTTGGGGGGGAATCGTACCAGATGTATACAGTAAAGACTTGAAATATCTGATTGTAAATGTATTAACTGCGGCTAGGATTGTATTTGCTAAAAATTGGAAAAATGAGAAAATACCATTGCAGGAAGAAATTATTAAGAAAATATTGGAATGTGCTGAGATGAGTAGATTGACATTTGAAATTAGAGAGCAAGAAGATAAACAATTTTATAAAATTTGGGACCTTTTCTATCAATGGTTGGAGGATAAAATACAATAATAGAATATTTAGAATGTTAGATAATAAGGAATATCTTTGTTTTTTGTTTCTCTTTTGCTATTTGACATCACATCTATAAAGTGTTTTTTTAGGATAGAATTGGTATGATTACATGATTTGTTATAGAATAAATTACCTAAATTATAGTTATCTCATAAGGTATGAATGAATAAAAGTATAGTCAAATGATTTTTTTAATAATGATATGAGGATATATAAGTTTGATTGATAATAAGATTTATTATGTAACATAACTGTAATTGAGACTACGAAATGAATGAACAGAACTGATGAACCAACCGACACACTGTTTGTATATAAATACGGAAGAGAGCTGATGCTTTTATGTTTTGTTTGTTTTGTTTGTTTGTAAAAAAAACCAATAAAATCATTTTCAAAAAAAAAAAGAAATAAATAGAAACAAATATAGAAGACATTTAGACATGTTACTTTCTCTTTATTCATATCTATGGAGATTATGAAATGATTTTGCAATTGATACTTTTCCTATCAATGATCAATTCATTTCAAAATTATTTTACATTTCTGGAGATCTGGTCTAAATTTCTGCAAATTATAGCTTAAAAAGTATATTTACAGCTACAATTTAGAAATCTATGCAGATTGGATTTTGATTCATAATATATTTAAATCTCCAAATTTTTGAAAAATAATGTTAAAAAATGTTGCCTGTTCCAAAAAACTATTTTTTTCATTACATCAGAATACTACTTTATGCAATCATTTAATTCAATTCTCTTCCCAGTGGTAAATGTATAAAGTCAAAATTTATAATGATATCACATCAGATATATTTAAATAAATACCATTTTGCTTCAGTAAAGAAGGAAATTATTTTTCTGTTACATGTTCAATTTGTAAGAGACTTACAATTTTTCTCCATAAATTTTGTCTTCTGACATATATGCTTGGAAGAATATTAATTATATCTCCATTAAATAAATGCTGCCATGTGTCATGTAGTGAAACAGGTATCTGCAGTCTAAGATGTTCTTATTCTGAATGCTTATTAATATCTGTTTTGTTTCCCTCAAGGGTCTTGTATACCAAAATAAAATTGATTTCTGTGTGCTGATTAACATAATTGACCAATAACTATGATCTCAGAATACTAGACTGCTAATTACATTGCCTAATAACATCTCAGAATAATGTAAACAGAATTTGGAATGCAGTCATAGCAGTAGTCCAAAATGTGTGAAATATTGGTCAAATGAGAAGACTTATCTGAAGCATATTCTATAACAGATTTTCTCACTCAATCTACCTTTTAAGAACCCATCCTCTGTTCTATCCATGACAGCTGGGTAAGAACTATGAACTTAACCCATCATGAACAGAGAAATGGAAAATTTAAGAGAAAGGATAGAAAAGAAGTTTAAGGACACCCACAGAAACCTAGTGGAGTCCTCCTGGACTCCAACTCCTGCTTAAAGAGCTGGAGCAACCATGCTTAGGAGGGATTTGCTCAGCTTCAGATTGTGCTTTGATCCTTTCCTGGATAGAGAGGCTCTCCACTTGGTCACGTATGCCCTGGTCACCTTCAATTTGCAGTATAGTAATGTTGGCTACCTACATGGTGCTATCCTTGAAGAGTATCCAGAAACTTATGCTGGTACAGAATAAGGCTGCATGCCCAAAGAAGAAGATAACACCCAACTGCATTGGGTGGCAGTTTGATTCCAGGTCCAATTCAAGGATCTATAAGTGTAATAGTTATTTTAATATAGGTTATTAAAGATCTACATGGCTTGGGGCCAGGCTATCTATAGAACCATCTTCATCCACTACATGGGCACATTTCACTTAGTCAGGCAGGGAAGGTATGTTGCAGAGCCTGTCAGTTAAAGAACTTCAACTGGTGAGGTGCAGGAAAAAAGCCTTCTTGGTCTTTGCCCCTCTCCTATGGAATATTCTCACCTCATAGGTGATGCAGGCCCCCACATTCATTCCAAAAGAGAATCAAGCATGGTGCTATAGTCTCATATGGGGAACCAGAGGAACACACATCACTGATTCTGGCCAGTGCCCTGAAATCCCTCCCTTCATCTTTCAATTAATTTTATCAGCATTTAATACTAGCCTCTTTCTAAATTCTTAACTTTTTAAACCTTTTTAAAATATATTTTATTATATACAACCCAGAGTCCATTGCTGAGGGAGATGTGAAAATTAAGTAAATGAATAAAATAAAAATATCACCATGTATTCTTCTGCTGACATTTATTCTAAAAGATAAATATAATGGTTGTATTTCAGAATTGGTCTGGCAAATGTTTTGCATGCCCTAGTGAACAATTCAATGTTGCTGGAGAAGAAGCTTTGCAAAATAAGGTTAAAATTCTTAAAGCCTTTTTGGCAATGCTGTTAGAGTGAGCTTTGGGGGCTTAGATTATTTAAGTACTCCTAGGTCCTTGAAAGACTTCAAGAATCTTTTGTTTCTTGAGAGAATGCTTCTTGCTTCAGCAAACACTAATGGCTCATATTGACATCTCTAGATAGAACTAGAATTAGGAAAAACAATTCTTGAAGGATTTGGACTCATTCCTTTCTGCAACACACCAAATGTGAATAAAAGGTAAATTCATTAGAAAATAATATCTCTGTAAAGGTGAAAGGGATCATTAAGTAAAGCAGAGAAAAACAACAACTTTATCTGCAAAGTATAATGTAGATAAGAAATATCCACAGATCAGGCAGGAATGCAAGACAGCAATATTCAATTGATGATTATAAATGTAGGAGGGGGCGTGCATAAGCGCACCAACGTGCCTACCGTCCCTGTCCTATTGTTTCTTTTATTTTTATTTTATTTTTCTTATATGTACCCATTTCATGTATTCATAACTATGTATACACTTATGCTTATTATCTTGTAAACAATTGACAAGTCAAATAAATAAATAAATAAATAAATAAATAAATAAATAAATAAATAAAAATAGAAACTGTAATAACATTTCAGCTGAAATCTCTTTAGCCATCAACCTCCTCAAAGGATGATACTGATGTTGTCTAAAAAGGATAAGGCACCTTTCCCAAATACACTCATTCAAGCTCCAAAATATTTAGCAAATCTTCCATCTTTTATTCATTTATAAAAATATTTGTCAGATGGGGGCAGAGATAACATTAAATCTGGATATGGCTTTGATATACTGCACCTTATCACTAACTTGAATGAAACTCAATATTTCTTAATCACATTTCAGTAAGATATCATTCTTGGTGTACTTCTATGCACGCTCCCTTCCCCAAGTATTGCACAAGGATGCAGGCATTATTTCTTCCAATTTACATCAAGTTGTGAGATTTCTGAATGGTGCAGTGCAGTACTTACGCTAACTGGCTGGAAACAGGGAGACTGTCAGTTCTAATCCACTTTAGGAATGAATCTACCTGTATGACTATGGGACTCTCTCTCACATAGATACATCTCTCTCCCACCCACTCCCAATGGCAATGGAAAATCACTTCTTGTCCTGGCAGACACCAGAAATAGAGGCTGTCTCAAATATGAAAAATTTTTTAATGTGTGCAGAAAATTACTATTTAAAGACAGAAGAATTATAGAGATTGATGTTTGTTTGCTGTTTTTGTTTTGAAAATCTGAAACTTTAATTAACCATAAACATTGGAGGGGGAGACATTTTATAAAAGCAAAAATTTGGACATATTGTTTAAACCTCCTCTCTGTTAAAGCTGTTTTTTCCAATTGCATTACACCCTGATCCTCACCCTGATCCTGGTAAAAACCAGGATTTGCCAGCCTGTGATATAACTGTCAAACATCCAGATTTAGGATCTCTAAAGCACATTGATAGTAATTAGAAATGTGTGACATTTGCTCAGCAACTTCTTCAGTTCTATTATTCTTCTGGTTTGAGAGGTTACCTTCATCTATGTCCCAATTATATACTTCTTTCTAACTTCTTTCTGCTCAGAAACATAAAAGTCAAGAAAATACAAAATTCTAATGACCAGAGTAGAAGCAACATTCAAAGATTTTTTTTTCAGAATCTCCACACTTTAGAAAGGACATATTTGATGTTCTTATTCCTCATGCTATAGATAATTGGATTGAACAGTGGTGGAAGAAGGGAATACAGAATAGTCAACCACAAATCTAAGTATGATGGGGTATTAGAAGGAGGGGTCAAATAGGCAACACATCCAGTCAATAAAATCATTGACACTACTATGAGGTGGGGAATACAAGTTGATAAGGCTTTTTGCCTTCCTTTTTCAGAAGGGATTCTTAGCACTGCCTTGAATATCATGGCATAAGATACAATAATAAATGTAAAACAACCTAATCCTGCAATAGCACAAGAACTCCAGCTTCAACTAGATTGAACCCAGAGCAGGAGAGTTTTAGCAATTGTGGAATTTCACAGAAAAATTGATTGACCACGTTAGAACAAAAAAAGACTGAAAATGTGCCAATTGTATGCAACATTCCATAGAGAAGACTAGTAACCCATACCAGCATCAATATTTCAATGCAGGCTTTCCAATTCATTACTGTTTCATAGTGCAGTGGATGGCAAATGGCAACATACCGATCATATGCCATGACTGTCAGGAGGGATACATTAGAACCCAAAAAGGTGATAAAGAGAAAGACTTGAGCAACACAGCCAAAGTAAGAAATGAGTCTGGTGTCCAGGAGGGAATTTATCATGGATTTGGGGACAATGACTGAAACACTGCCCACATCCTGCAGAGCCAAATTCATTAGAAAGAAATACATGCCGCTATGTAGATGATGGTCAAATGCAACAGCACAGATGATGAGAAGATTTGTTGTTACAATTGCTAGATATAACAAGAAAAAGAAGAAGAAATGTAAAAGTTGCAGATGCCGACTGTTTGAAAATTCCAGGAGCAGAAAATAGGACACCGTGGTGTGATTATCCATGTTTCACTTATGATAAAGCTGCAGCTTAGCTGCAAGAAAGCAGAGAAGTAAAATGCAATTAGATAAAAGTTTGGAAGTGGCATTTTGATATGTGATGAAAACAGAAAACAAAAAGAAACAATTAGAAACCATGGACAGAATGCAAAGAGGATCAGAGCCTAAAAGAAATACAAGTAGGATCGGCATATTAGAGCATACCTTTGTCCTTTACTGATCAAAATAATTGCTTAGGAAAATAGATTAGGAAAATATTGATCAAGTCCAGTTTCAATTATGAAAGAGTACTGGTAATATTTGAACCCATCATAATCTTTCACTACTTGTATAGATTTGTGATAGTGCTTTGTGCAATGTATAGTGCTTTGTGCAATGAAAATCTAGCAAATAAATGTAAAAAATAAATTAAGTGTTTTACTTGGAAATTTTGAAGGCAGAAGTTTTTCACTCGTACAATGTGTGTGTGTGTGTGTGTGTGTCTGTGTTTCTGTGTGTGATGTGCCAGACATAAATATTTTCCATTACCTTAGCAGATAATTAGCAAAAAACAACAACCATATAACCTTTTAACCTATTAGGTAAATTACCAGAATAAATCAATACATCCACTTTTCTAACAATTATAAGGAAAGTAATAGCTTACAATGAAAAAGTAATGTCTCATCAAATACAAACCTACTTTCCCTCCAGAAGAGTTTGGCCAGAAAATGAGAAACAAATTATTACAGCTATGAACTCTGATATCTCAGCATTTATTTAAACAATGTGGAATGCTATGTACCCACATTTTCAATGATAACACTGAAATGTTTTTTAAAATGAAAAATAGAAATATTACTGTCCATTAGTGAAATGACTTTGCTGATGCTAATTTCCATTTGGGACAGCTTCAGAAGGGAAGAAGAAAGAAAATGTGTCAGCTTTGGGTGAGATTTTAATTTTTTTTTCTGGCAAGAAATAAGAGAACACCCCAAAGGTAGGGGGAGATTTTAAGAATATAGAAGACAGAAGAGGAAACAAGCGATGAAATTGAACCTTCAGCCAAAATCAATTAGAACTATTTTACTGCATTTTTAATAAGGATTTATTTCTTAACTGGACTGGACTTTATAGCTATAATTAAAGAAAGACAATTATTAACACTTATTTTAAAGAAAGCCTTCAGATTTTTTGTTGGTTTTCTTTTTTCCTCTTTAAAAGGGAATCTTTTACTTTAGAAACTTTTTAGATTTTTTTTCCTTTCCTGATTAACTGTAACAAAGGAGTGAAAGTCAAGTCAAGTCAAGTAACACTGCCACCTAGAGACTTAAAAAATCTTTTCAAAGGAACTGATGGAATAAACTGTGAGAAAATTATCCCAGTCACAGACAGTTTACATTAAGAGAAGTTAGAGAGTTGAGCACTGAAGAAATCTTTATGCAGGTGCTCCTCTTGTAAAACAATTTAAGTGGCTAGAGCTTGAAGTTGAAAGAAAAGAGACTATTGTGACCTTGGATTATATTTTGTTGAAATTCTGATAGTGTGCCTTGGACATTGCATGGTGGCAGTGATTTACTCTATGACACATTTTTAAACTGCAATTGAACCTTTCTCTCTCTCGTTTTTTGAAGGCTGGTTGTCATTATTAGCCTGATCTTTCTGGCTCTTTTTAAACCTTCAATTTGACTTTAGCCCTACTGTTGGAATACAACTCTTTTTTTCTTTTTTGTTTCCCTTTTAATACTATTTGTGGATTACTGTTATATATTTAAAGATTCTTTCACCCTTTTCTTGCTTTTTATGTTTTTATATTTTAGTCTCTCTGGATGTTTGGATGAAATCGGTTTTTCTTCATAATTTTTTTCTTTTCTTTTTCTTTTTCTTTCCCCCCCCCCCCCATAATGGGATTAATGTATAGAAGAAAATTGTTCCAGGTGTTGCAAGCAGATTTTTTTTTGACTAGGATTGTAATCAATCAGAGATGAGGAAGACAGTTACTACAGGCAATTCCTACCTCCTCCTCTCTAAGCCCAGCTAGGCAGTGGCCAATTCACATCATGTTACAGCAGGAGAAAGAGAAAGAAAAAGAGAAAGAGGGAGAAGGAGAAAGAGAAGAAGGGGAAGGAAAAGGAGGTTACATTACATATGATAATGCAAGCAATACAAGAACAAGGAGAACGCTTGGAAGATAGAATGGAAAGAATAAAAGAGAGAATAAGGAAAACAGATGAGAAAGTAGAGAATATACAACAAATGATGATGAAGAATGAAGATAGATTTCAAGAAATAGAAGAAAAAGGAGACCAGACAGAGAAAAAAGTTGGAGAAATTGATAATAGGCTTATAGCAGTTGAACAACACAAGGAAAAAGGAATGATTGCTTGGGAGATGAATAGGGAAGATTTCTATTTGAGATTTCAAAATACCAAAGAAGAAAAAGGAGAAAATCTTGCAGAAATAATGATAGAAATACTGGCAGGAGCCTTGGAGATATCCAAAGAAAAAATGATGGATGGAACAGTTGAAGGTTTCCAAGTGTATACAAGATATGCCATGAAAAAGAAACTACCTAGAGAAACACACGTGAGATTTACAAAGAAAGCAAACAAAATAGAAGTACTACAGAGATCAACGGATGACTCATTGAAGAATAAAGGAAAGGAGATAACAGTCTTAAAACAAGTACAGAGAAAAGTGAGAGATTTGAGAAGAGAATATCAATTCTTGATGAAAATTTAAATTAAGGAGGCAGTGAATTATAGATGCAAGGAAGATAAATCCTTCCATTCCCCACTATCCTGTCAGATCTAAAGAAGCTTCTTGGATGAGAAGCAAAAGATCTTCAAAGAACAAACAAGAAAGTCTAGTTCCCTCCAGGTAAAGCACTTTGGGGACAATCATGACCTAGACGACTGAGAATCTCTACAGACTTCAGTATTTTTATAGAAAACCCAATGTGCCTACCATCCCTGTCCTATTGTTTCTTTTATTTTTCTTATATGTATCCATGTATTCATAACTTATAACTATTATCTTGTAAGCAATTGACAACCCCCCAAAAAAATTTACTTGGCAAGAGCAAAGGCACAGATTGGACTCAATAGAGAGAGCAGAATTATTTTATGATGAATATTACAGCGGAAAAGAAAAAGAGAAATGAGACAAGGAAATAGTTAAACTTTGAGAGGAGATGGTTGAAGTAAGAGATAAAGAAAAAAGAGATGAAAAGATAGGAGAAGAAGGTGCAATAGGTGGAAGGGTAGAACCAAAAGAACCAAAAAAGCAAAAGATAATGAGAGCAATAAACCCTACATATAAAGTATAAAAAATGAAAGGAAAGAAATTGATTACAATAAATATAAATGGACTGAATTCAGCTTTCAAAAGGAAAATTTTTTTCATAAACTAGAAAAATTAAAATTAGATATAATCTGCTTGCAAGAAGTTCATATTAAAAAACAACATGTCCAAGTATTGAACTATCCTAGAATTGGGAATGTATACACTTCATGGGCACAACAAAATAAAAGAGTAGCTCTATATATTAAAAACACAATCAAAGCTAAATTAATTTATACAGATGAAGAAGGAAGAATATTGATGGTGGAAATAATTGACATCAATTTAAAGATACTTTTAGTAGCAATTTATGCACCAAATGATAAGCAAGAAGAATTTTTCAAAAAATTGCATAAGAAAATAATAGAATTGGAATATGATAATATATGTATTTTGGGAGATTTTTATGTGATAGTGGATATAAATATGGATTATAAAACACAGAACACAAATAAACAAAATAGAAAAAACTCCTGAAATCCTTTTTCAAAATGGTAGAGGAATTAAGCATCCAAGATGTTTGGAGGGAAATGAACTCTAAGAATGGACAATATTGGACATTTTATTCCAATAGACAATTATCATGGTCAAAAATTGATATGATTTGGATGTCAATAGAGCTAATCTCCAACATTCAAGAAGTAACTATAGAAACAAGTACTTGGGTGGACCATAACCCAGTATGGGTCAAATGGCAGGGTCAAAAGAAAAGATCAAGATGGACTTTGAACAACTCAATCTTGAAGGAAAAAGAATTTATATAAAATATGGAGAAGGAACTAGCTTTTTTTTTTCCAAAGAAAATAACAAGGAAGAAACTTTACTACAAAATGTATGGGATACAATGAAGGTCTTCACCAGAGGTTTGATTATAAATTATACAAGAAGAAGGAATATTTAAAAAAAGACAAACATAACAAAAATTAGAGGAAGACTACAAGAAACTGGAGGAAGAACTACAAAGATATCCACAAAAGAAGGAGATTAAAAACCAAATGGAAGTAGTTAAACACAAATTGGGGTTAATGGAGTTAAACACAAATTGGGGTTAATTGGCACAAAAAATTAGGAGAACTAAACAGAACTTCTTCAAAAATGCAAACAAACCAGGCAGATGGCCAGCATATAAATTGAAAAAGGTGCATTTGGAGTGTAAGCTCTTAAAACTTAAAGACAGAAAGCTAAAAACTTACTTTAAAACTCCCTTTTCCCCTTCTTTACTCCCTTTTTCCTGTATACATCTTCTCATTCTTCTTTATTCCCCCACCCTCTAGCGCTATGATGAACTATCTCTCCTTTTTCAATCTCTCTTTATAATGTTTATAAATATGTATACTGGGGAAAGAAAAATTGATTGTTATAATTGGTTGTTAAATAATTGAATTAATTGATTTAATTGATTTATTAATAATAGTGATATACTTTGATTAAATATATAGGAAAAATAGTAAGAACATTAAGTATTATTTAATTAATAACTATAAATGATTTCATATATTAATATTACAATTCATTGTGCGATCACTCTAAATATTGAATTAATCCACTTGGGGATGAATGTAATACTGTTTGTGTATAAGAATATTCAAAATAAGGTTAGATAATACATATATTTATTTATAATATTTAAATATAGTTGGATTTGGATATAATATTTATATAATTTTTCTATTGTGTGAAGTCATGTATAGAGGCTGAGCATTGAGGCCTTACAAAATTATATATGTGATTAGAATTTGGATTTAAAATAACACAGTGATAATATTTTTATCTATAAGAACTTATACTCCAGTAATTGGTAAAGAGTACAGAAAGTCAGCAGATCAATAGTTTAAGTAATTAGATACCGGTCAATCCTAATATAGAGATTCTATTAGTATATGTTAATTTGGAATAATATAATTAATATATTACAACAACAGAAACAAATGTTAAAAGAAATGACTTCCACAACAACTGCAACTCTGAAAATTGGAAGAAAGGTCACCCTGACGTTAACAACCATGTCAGCAACAGCTTCGCCCATGGCACAAAAAAACATTGAAGAATCATTACCAGTGGAGAAACAAGCTAACATCTCGAATGCCAATATCCAATCAATTCTGCTTAATTTACAGGAATTGATGATGAAGCTGCAAGAAACAATGATAAAAAACCATAATGAGATGAGATATCAATGAATTAAAAGAGGAGATGGGGAAATTAAAAGCAGAAATGAAAGTGGATATCTCCAAAGTAAAGAACAAAGTTGGAGAAAAATGAAGCAGCAATAAAAGAGGTAGAGAAAAGGACGAACTGAAAGGAAATTAGAAAGGGTAGATGAAGAATTAAAGAATGTGAGTAAAGAAATGGAGGACTCACTGGTCTACCTAGAATTGGATAAGGCTGCTACATACTATAGTGGAATCAAAAGAAGAAGACTTGGGGCAACTAATGGTAGGAATATTGGCTGGAAAATTTGAAAAGGATAAAGATGACATCTTGAGGGAGTTTGATGAAGTTTACAGGGTTAGCACTAATTATGCAAGATGCCACAAATGCCCAAGAGAAGTCCATATACGATTTGCCAGAAGGAGTGTCCAGGATATCATACATAGGATGTCAAGAGATGAATCAATCATGTATAAAGGCAAAGAAGTCTTGGTTCTCAAACAAATACCAAGAAGAGTAAGAGAACAAAGACAAGATTATAAATTCTTAGCATCTTACCTAAATCAGAAAAGAATCATATTTAAATGGCTAATCCCAGAGGGGATGTTAGCTTCTTGGGATGAGAGGAAAATCAAAATAGACTCTATGGAAAAGGCCCAGGAATTTATGAACGGTTGGTAGGCCCGGAAAACCAGAGCAGTAAGGATGAACTGGAAACAAACTCCCAGGAAGATCAAGGCTATCATAAGAACAGAGATGGATCTTTAGGAAATCAAGGAAATCAACTCAAGTACAACAGGAGAGAGAAGAAAGTAGGACACATCCTTAGGCACAAGGAGAGACCGGAGCCATTACAAGACAAAGAGCGAAACAGAACTAATTAAATGGAAGAAGAAAAGAAACTACTATCAATTAATATAAATGATTTAAACTTGACAATAAAAAGGAAAAGGATAATAGCCAAATTAATCAAACAAAATGCTGATATAGTATGTCTACAAGAAACTCATATAAAGAAATCATATGAAAAATACTTAGAATATCAGAAATTAGGGAAGCTATTCACTGCACCAGCAGACACGGTGAAAAAGAAAGGGATTGCAGTATATGTTAAAGAGGATATGAAAGCAGATTTAATATGGTCAGATCCTTAGGGAAGAACTCTGGTTTTGCAGATCTGGATTAAAACCATCCCAATTCTCTTAGTGGTAATCTACGCCCCGAATGGAAATCAAAAAGAGCATCTTTTTAAAGCATCTTTATGGAAAAATAGTAGGATTGGAAAAAAGAAATATTTGTATTATAGGGGACTTTAATTCTACTGCTGATTATCAAAAAGACCACAGTAATCGGGGAAGGAATAAAGCGGGAAAAAGAGAGCTTCCCAAAATATGCATGGAAATTATGAAGGAGTTAAATCTTATTGATATATGGAGAAGATTACATCCTGAGAAAAAACAATTTACATTCTATTCAAATCCTCATCAAATATGGACACGAATTGATATGGCATGGATGAATGGGGAAATAGCAAATGAGATAAAAGGGATTGAAATCCTACCCAATGAATGGGCAGATCACAATCCAATTCAGATAATATGGAAGGGTAGGAAAAAAAAACCAAGAAAAGATGGATGTTAAATACTCAGTTAATAAGAGAAAAAGAATATACTAACAAATTTAAGGAAGAATTAAACTATTTTTTAAAGGAAAATGATAATGGAGCAACTACGAAACAAAACATTTGAGATACAATGAAAGCAGTAATAAGAGGTATAACAATCTCTTATAATGCCAAGAGGAATAAAGAAAAATATACCCAGCAAAACAAATTACAACAAAAAATTAAGGAATTAGAAACTCAACTACAGAGTACTCCAAAGAATTCAAAATTGCAAAATCAGATAATAATAACTAAACATAAATTGAATTGAATTGAACAAGAGAAAATGATTATTAATCTGAATACAACCAGACAAACTTATTTTGAGCATGCCAACAAGCCAGGGAGATGGCTATCATATAGACCTTAAAAAAGGAAAGAAAAAAGATTGATTTATCAGCTAATAGATGGAAAGGGGGATATACAACAATGGATAAAACAGAAAAAAGAAATTGCCCACAATTATTTTGAAGAGTTATATAAAAAGGAAGAAGTTAACGAAGATAGGATAAGAAACTATTTAGATGAAATGAAGGATAAAGCAATTGGGGAAGAAATGGAAGAATGATTAAACAAAGATATTACTTGGTTCGAACTGAAATCAGCAATAGAGAACCAGAAAAACAACAAATCCCCCTGATCAGATGGGATCCCAGGGGAGCTGTACAAGGCAATAGCAGAACAAATAGGACCTCTTATTGTGGAAGTTTTTAATGACGTCTTATTGGCAGCCAGGATGCCGGATTCATGGAGACGAGCATTGATTTTGCTGATCCCAAAGGAGGATTCGGATCCCCGATATATATAAAATTATAGGCCAATTTCTTTGCTAAATACTGATTACAAAATATTTACCTCTATTAGAACAAGTAGACTTAAAAGAATGTTAAATGAGCATATACATGAAGACCAAAATGGATTCCTTCCGACCAGACAAATTAGGAATAATTTAAGAATAGTATTATATGTTTTAGAATTTTATGAAGCCCACCCCGAAAAACAAATTGCACTTATGTTTTTAGGCGCTAAGAAGGCCTTTGATAATTTAAATTGGCAATTTTTAATCCAAAAAAATTATAATATGAATTTAGGCACCTAATTTGAAAATATAAAACAATCATTTATGATACACAACAGGCAAATATTATAATAAATGGGGAATATACCCGCCCAATAAAAATAGAAAAAAGAGTCAGACAAGGCTGCCCACTCTCACCCCTGCTCTTCATATTATCACTACAAACATTATTAATGTGAATTAGACAGAACCCAGACATAAAAGGATTAAAGGTTAAGAAAGAAGAATATAAGTTGCAAGCATTTGTGGATGATATGATTTTTTTCATTGAAGAACCAATAGAAAGAGGACAAAAGTTGATCAATGAATTAGAACAATTTGGATCAGCAGCAGGACTAAAAATTAACAGGAAGAAAACAAAATCAATGACCAAAAATTTAACAGAAAAACAGAAATTAGAACTAGAAGAAGTTATGGGACAACAAGTGATAAAGAAAGTTAAATATTTAGGAATATGGTCGACAGCACTTTGTAAGACGCTTAAGGAAAATAATTATGATAAGTTAATGCAACAGGTAAAGAAGGATTTAGAAACATGGGCCAAGCTGCAACTTTCATTATTAGGCAGGATTGCTTCTATTAAAATGAATATTTTTCCAAAATTCCTCTATATATTTCAGACAATTCCAATTAAAGCACACAAAAAGTTTTTTTTAAGAACTTAATAAAATAACTGCAAAATTCATTTGGCAAGGGAAAAAAAAACTAGAATAAACTTAAAGGCAATGCAGGATATGAAGAGCAAGGGAGGACTGGCACTTCCAAATTGGGAATTGTATTATAGGTGCAGCCTCTTTAGTATGGTTGAAGGAATGGGTGATTTTGACTTATAAGAGAATATTATTCTTAGAAGGCCATGACTTACAGAGGGGGTGGCATGCTTTTTTATGGGATATTGGGAAAACTAGCCAGAAACCTTTTTCACAGACACCTAATCAGAGATTCATTATTGACTAATTGGAAGAAAATACGGAAAAAACACTACTTAAAGATACCAATTTGGATCTCAACAATGGAGGCAATGATCCACCCAAATAATTTGGATATTACTAAAATGATTAAATATAAGGACCTATTGGATACACAAGGAAATCTGAAATCATAGCAAGGCCTTCAAAATCAGGGATTAAAAATTGATTGGTGGGCATATCTTCAAATTCAAAGTAGATACAAACAGGACAAGAAAGAATTTGGAATTAATAATAAACTCCAGAAATTAGATAAAACTTTATTAGGATCAGGCAAAAAAAATATAACAACATTTTATAATTATTTATTAGAGGTGGAATTAGAGGAAGAAATTGTTAAAGGGAACATGATAGCCTGGAGTAGGAACATAGGACATAGTATCACCTTAACAGAATGGGAAAAGTTCTGGGGTAGAAATAACAAAATCAGAAAATTGGTAGCGTACAAAGAAAATGCCTATAAAATATTTTACAGATGGCACCTTCCTCTTCAAGATTAGCGAAGATGCACCCGAATATGAGTCCGAACTGCTGGAAATGCAAAAAAAAAAAAAAAAGAGGGAACTTTCTTCCATATGTGGTGGTCTTGTACAGAAGCTCATAACTATTGTACAGAAGCTCATAACAGAAATTGGCTGGAGAAAATGACAAGAGCACAGATTGAATTTAAACCAGAGTCCTTTCTATTAGGGATCTTTGATAAAGAACTGCCAAAAAAAGTGAAATATATCATAATACATATTTTGACAGCAGCCAGATTGGCTTTTGCACAATGTTGGAAACAGCCTCATGTTCTGTCAGAGGAGATGATTATTCAAAAAATTTCAAGTTGTGCAGAAATGGACAAATTAACTTTGGCATTAAAAAATAAAGATACTTCAATATACTACAACAGCTGGAACTGCTGGTACAAATGGATAGACCAAAGATAGACTTCACACTAAAAGGCAGAAGAGGATGGGATAAATCCATAATAGTGATATATAGATATATGTAAGGATTAATTGTGTATAAGGTATAAAATAAGGATAAAAAGGAGGTCTCACAAATTGTTGAAGATGAAAATGATTTTAATTGTTTTCTATCCCTTTCCTTCTATACTTTTTTTTTCTTTCTTGTCTTCTTTTTCTCTCTTGCATTTATGTGTGTGTTGTTGGTCTATTTTAATTGTAAAAATTAATAAAGTATATTTTAAAAAAAGAAAAAGGAAAGAGAAACAAAAAGGATAATACAATTGATAGATGAGCATTGAATGGTTTGTAATGGAAATGGGGGTGGGGATAAATAGTACAGAAGTACTATGAAAAATTATATGATCGGGAGGATATTGAAGAAGAAAAAGTTAAACAATATTTGCAAAATGCAGAGTTATCCCAAATACCTGAAGAAACTAAGGTAATGCTAGAAGGGGAAACAACAATGATGGAACTGACAGAAGTAATAAACAGACAAAATGCTAGAAAGGCTCCAGGCCCAGACGGGCTACCAATGGAATCTTATAAGACTTTGCAGGAATCTTTAAATGCCATAATACTTGAAGTAATGAATGAGGTTTTAGCCAAAACTAAAATACGCAATTTATAGACAGAGGCTTATATTACTCTTATACCAACTTGCAACAAATAAAAAACTATAGACCTATATCTCTGCTGAATGCAGACTATAAAATATTCACCTCAATAATGGCAGAAAGACTTAAAAGATATTTGAATCACTTTATACATACTGATCAACATGGATTTCTGCCCAAGAGGCAAATAAAAAATTACATGAGAATAATTCTAAATACACTGGAATACTATGAAGTACATCCAGAGAAGCAAATGGCCTTGGTATTTTTAGATGCACAGAAAGCCTTTGATAATGTAAATTGTTTATGTTATTGCAAATGGAAGAGATGGGCTTTGGAGAAAGATTTATTAAGGCAATTGAGACTACATATCACAAACAATCTGCAAAAGTAATGATAAATGGAGATTTGAAAGTAATATTAACATCAGAAAAGGAACTAGGCAAGGATGTCTTCTGTTACCACTGTTGTTTATATTAACATTAGGAAAGATAAGGAAATATAGGGAATGAAACTAAAAAAGGAAGAATATAAGTTACAAGCATTTGCAGATGATCTGGTCTTTATATTAGAAGAACCATCGGAAACAGCATCTAAATTGATACAAAAGATAGAAGAATATGGACAGGTAGCAGGACGCAAAAAAGAAATAAAGATAAAACCAAGATGTTAGTCAAGAACATAATGGAAAAACAAAAAGAAGAATTGATGGACAGATTAAATATCCATATCACAAACAAAGTAAAATATTTGGCAATACAATTGACAGCAAGATGCAGAACATTAAAGGAAGATAATTATTATAAACAACAGATTGTGACAGAATTGGATTACCCAATTGGGAATTCTTCTACCAGGCTGTAACACTGGTGTGGGTGAAAGAATGGATTTTTTTGAGAAATGTTAGATTGCTAACTCTGGAAGGTCATGATTTACAATTGGGGTGGCATGCATTTTTATGGTATAAGGAAAGTAAAGCACATGGGTATTTTAGGAGACATTATATCTGAGATGCATTGCTATCAACTTGGGAGAAAACAAGAAGCAACATTATCTGAAAATACCAGCCTGGTTATCAATAATAGAGGCATTTGCTTATCCAATTATTTTTTAAAATGGAACATGTTGTTATATAGTGAGATTTGAAATGAAAAGGGTGAACTCAAAACAAAGTAAGAATTAGATGAGCAAGGGATAAATATGAATTGGTATTGATATGTGCAAATACATTCTAGATATGATAAAGATAGTAAGATAGAGTGGTTCTATAAAGAATTTACTGAATTAGATAAAATTTTAATAGGTACTGAAAAGAGGATGATTAAAAAATTATACAGCTATTTACTAGGAGTGAAATTGGAAGAACGTTAAAAAAAAACAATAATTGTATGGGGGAAAACTTTGGATATGCGAGAGATTTAGAAAAATGGCAGAAATTATGGACTGGCAATTATAAATTAACAATGTCAGCAGCATATAAAGAAAACTTGTATTAGATTTATTTATTTGATTTGTCAATCACTTAAAAGATAATAGGTATAAGTATAAACATAGTTATGAATACATGAAATGAATACATATAAGAACAATTAAAAGAAACAATAGGACAGGGATGGTAGGCATGTTACTGCACTTATGCACACCACCTACTAGCATCTTAGGAAAGGGGTGAGGTCAATAGTAGACAGTCTAAGGCTAAAGTTTTTGGGGTTTGGGGAAGAAACCACAGAGTCAGGTAGAGTATTCCAGACATTGACCACTCTGTTGCTGAAGTTGTATTTCCTGCAATCAACTTTTGTGCAGTTAACCTTGAGTTTGTACCTATTGTGTGCTCTTGTATTGTTATGGTTGAAACTGAAGTATTCATTGACAGGTAGGACATTGCAATGTATGATTTTATATACTATACTTAGATCAGACCAGAGGTGACGTAGCTCTAGGTTTTCTAGGTCTAGAATTTCAAGTCTAGTGGCATAAGGTATTCTGCAACGAGTAGAGGAGTGTAGAACTCTTCTTGTGAAATATTTCTGGACTTTCTCTACTGTGTAAATATCACATATATAATGTGGGTTCCAGACTGATGAGCTGTATTTGAGTATTGGTCTAGCAAATGTTTTGTGTGCTCTAGCACTTAGATCATTAGAGATGAGTATTCCAAGGTCCTTGACAAAGTTTGGATCATCAACTGTTTTACAGGTGGCACTTTCCCCTAGCAAGATTAGCAAAGATGTTCAAGGACAGATCAATGAAGTGCTGGAAATGTCATCAGATACCTGGATCATATTACCATATGTGGTGGACATGTGTGGAAGCTAAAAGATATTGGATTAGAAAAGATAAAGATATTTTTGTTGGGAATATTACCCGAAGGTTTTAACAAAGAACTGACTTATCTTATTATTAAGGTTTTAACTACAGCTAGAATTGTATTGCTCAAAATTGGAGAAATGAGAAAATTCTGAGGGAGGAGGATGTGATTAAGTAAATTATGGAATGTGCAGAAATGAGTAGATTAACATTAGCAATTAGACAGCAAGAAGAAAAAGAGTACTTTAAGATATGGGATTTATTTTACCAATAGTTAGATAGAAATATAGGAAATTGAAGTATAATACAATAGTAATGATATGTTATAATTGATTATTTTGGAATTAATTATAATATGAACTAAAATTAGTAAGAACTGAGATTTGCTCTAAAGGACAATGTGTATTTGAAATCAAAGTCTAATGATGATGTAATAACAATATAATATGATATGGAAATTTAATTAATGTAACATGAATGCAGATTTAAACATAAGAGGAAAAGATTATAGATATTGTGCACAAGAAATATGTACCAACTGAAACGCTGTACAATTGAAAGAAGATTTTTATTTGTTGTCTTATATTTATGTTTGTCTATATTTGTTGTTAAAAATATTAAAAAAACCTTTTTTATAAAAAGAAAAAGAAAAAAGAAATCTAGTGGAATGCCAATAAAATAAGGTACACAATAAAACCATAGAAACTGTTGGAATTTGTGATGGCAGGCCAAACAAGCAAGATGATTATTGTTTTATTCCAAGTTACACCCTTTTGTAGTCTGTATTTGGCTACCTGAGGCAACTTCAGATATATACTAAAACAAGGCTCATAGAAGGAGATAGAATGTAAACCTACAGACACCTATAAAATATTAATAATAGCATAAGAAGTTCAGTAAATGTAATAGAAATAAATAAATAAAAATCTCACAGAACAAGATACACAGCAAATAAAATTTAGGGAGTTATATAAGGACACATGTCAAAAACTAAGTTACCTTGTCTCAGTTTTGTTGGGAAATATTTTTTGTTTTCTGCAATACATTGATTGTTCCTTGCAATAAGATAATCTTAGATATTTTTCCCTGCACTGTTTACTACTGAGTGCCATGGTGACACAGTCATTAGAATGCAGTACTGCAGGCTTTTAATATTCTAAAAATATCGGTATAATTCAGGTTAACCTAAGGAGTTGGTTTCTTGACAGGCTTATCTCAAAAAGCTAACATCTCCTCAAATTCAGAATCAGATTCTATATCACTACACAGTTGTAGTATCGCTAGCATTCCATCACAAGGGGTCATTATCAAATCCACAATGTCATTTTCCCAAGCAAATTTTCTAAGCCTGTGGAATTCCAGAGATGCCAAACATCCATATTTAGCATTGGTAAACTAAATTGACATAATTAGGGATGCAGGATTTTTGTAAATAACATCTTGAGTTCTGTGGTTTTTCTGTTTGTTGGATTTGCCTCCATCCCAACTATCCATTTCTACTTTTATTCCTTTAAATAACATTGAAAGAATTTATCAAAAACCTCCACATTTGAGAAAGGACATATTTGATATTCTTATTTCTCATGCTATAGATGATTGGATTGAACAGGGGTGGAGTGAGGGCATACAGAACAGTTAAAACAAAATCAAAGTAAGATGGAGTGTTAGAAGAAGGTCTCAGATAGGCAATGCATCCATTTAATAATAACATAGACACGACTGTTAGATGGGGAATACAAGTGGATAAGGCTTTTTGCCTTCCTTTTTCAGAAGGGATTCTTAACACTGTCTTGAAGATCACTGTGTAAGATACAACTATAAAAGTAAAGCAACCTAGTCCAACAATGATACCGGCCACAAGAAATCCAACCTCAAGTAGATTTAATCCAGAGCAGGATAGTTTTAGCAATTGTGGAACTTCACAAAAGAATTGGTTGACCACATTAGAACAAAAAAGGACGGAAAAAGTGCTAATGGTATGCAACATTCCATAGAGGAGACCTGTAACCCACACTAGAATTATTATTTCAGTACAGTATTTCCAATTCATCACCATCTCATATTGCAGTGGGTGGCAAATGGCAACATACCGATCATATGCCATGACCGTCAGGAGGGAGAAATCAGAAGCTTCAAAGGAGATAAAGAGGCAGTTTTGAGTAACACAACCAAAGTAAGAGATGTGTCTGGTGTCCATGAGAGAATTTACCATGGATTTGGGGACAATGACTGAAACAATGCCAATGTCCTGCAGAGCTAAATTCATGAGAAAGAAGTACATGGGGCTGTGTAGTCGATGGTCAAAAGCTACTGCAGAGATGATGAGAAGATTGGTGGTTACAGTTGCCAGATATAACACAAAGAAGAAAAAGAAATGTAAAAGCTGCAGATGCCGATTTCTTGAGAATTCCAGAAGCAGAAAGTAAGGCACTGTGGTTTGGTTCTCCATGTTTTGTTTATGACGAAGTTGGAATAACTGCAAGGAAAGAAAGGAGGGAAATTCAGTTAGATAAAATTTTGGAAGTGGCATTTTGATATATGGTGAGAATAGAAAACATTAAGAAACATAAAGCATGGGGAGAATGAACAGAGGATCAGAAGATGGAAAACGGGGATGTATGATGGAGATATTAGAACACAGTTTCCCATTTTTACCCATCTGTAATAAAGAAACAGCCACTAATGTCACATTTTTCCTTCTTTCCTCTTTTAAATTATATCTTGTAGTGATTAAAACCATTGGCTAAGAGTAGAACAAAGTTGACAAAAGCCATTTTTTGTCAGTGAAAGATTATTTGTAATAATTAGACCCATTACGTGTATGCACTTCTACAAGACTGTGGTAGTGTTGGAGAATTGAAGAATTTCAATGTATGGTGCCCACAAATATAAAAATATTTGGTATATGTCCTACTTGGAAATACTGAGAAAAAATGTATAATTTCTGTCTGTGCATTTATGTAAGCAATGGCAATGGTTTTTTTCTCAATTTCCCTACCAGATTTTACGCTAAAATAATAGCATAAGAAGCCTTTAAACAATACATAAAAACAATATTAAACGTATATTTAACAGCATATTGTTAAATAGAAAATTATACAATTTAATTTACAACATAACTGCTACTTTGATATTCACTTGCTGATAAACACACAATTTTACCACTGTTAAATTTAATCAAAAGACCTCAAATATTAGAATAATAAATTAATAAATCTCCTTATCCAACAATCAGCAGGAAATTAAAGCTCAGTTTGAAAAGACAGTACCCCATCCAATACAAACCAATGTTTGTAGTAAAGTTTGGACAGAAAATGAAACATACATTGTAACATCTCAGCATTTTTTTTACAATGTTGAATGTCATTCAAGAACATTTTCAACAATAATACACAGCTTGCTTAAAAACAAATCTTACCATGCATTTTTTAAATTCAAATACAGATAGATTATGAGATGACTTTGCCAATGCGAATTCACCTATTAGAGATCAGTTCATGAAGATTTAGTCCAAATTTTTGAAAATTATAACTGTTTTTTTATTCTTCATAATTATCATGTGGAAAAGGTACCAATGTAGTAAATTCATTATTTAAAGTCTACACAGAAATCTCTACAAATCTCTCTTTAAGTCAATGCTGTCTCACTAATTTTCATGTAGTGAAACTAGATATTTCTATTCTGGATGTTTATTAATCTTGTTTATTTCTCTCAAGAGACTTGTATACCAAAAGAAAACCGACTTCCGCCTGCTTACTAACATGTTTAGCAAATGTAAATAAAACTGACTTCTCTGTGCTCATTAACATAATTGACCATCAAGAACATAAGAGCTTCCTCTAGGACCAGTTATCATATCATATCACATAGAATAATAATATTTCAGATTATTAACAGAATGGGAGCTACAGTTTCAATTCTGAAAGGTAAAAAACAATCAAGTGAGAAGACTTCCCTGGCACATATTTCATTTTTTTAAAATTCTCTTTGACCTCAAATGAAAAACCTCACCCTCTATTCTGCATGCCACAGGTAGGGGAAGAGCTTGACCTTGTCTAGGTATGTCCACATACCTAGAGGTGGGATAATAATTCTGCCATTTAAAGAGGGAAAGAACAAAAAAAGTAACAGGAAACTTATAGAAAGCTAATAAGTGCCAATGGTTACCAAATAAAAGAACTCAGTTGCATTTATGTGGGAGTCCAAAAAAGCATGATTATTGTACTGTTATATTGCAAGCCATATTCCTTGTTAGGGAGAATATGGCTGCCTGATGAGATTGCTGATACATGCAATCAGAGAACAAGGCTCAGAGAATGAGACACAATATAAGCCCATACAGACTTATAAAACTTATAATCCAATAAATAATAAAATAAATCCATAGAAATCAGTACAAAATCTCATAGATTATATACACAGTGGTTAATATTTAGAAAAGGGTTTATATAAATATTTGTTTTAGAAAATCCCTGTACATACAATATATATATTGTACAATATATTGGTTTTCTTAAGTTTTCGTGGGTACTTACATGTATGGCATTCGGCTTTGCTTGGGTATTTTCCCACGTCATAGTAGTTGTGCTTTTAAAGTTGTAGCGATGTTTCAGCAGAATCTCATCTTCCATTATCAGGCTTCTGTATAGTGTTAATCTGTGAGTCAGGCTTCTATAAAAGCCTGACTCACAGATGAACACTATACAGAAGCCTGATGATGGCAGATGAGATTCTGCTAAAACGTCACTACAACTTTAAAAGCACAACTACTATGACGTGGGAAAATACCCGAGCAAAGCCGAATGCCATACATGTACAATATATTGTATATACATATTTACATATTTGTTTTCGTAGATTTTCATGGGTACAGGTATGTAGGTCTTGGCATGTTTGGGTCTTTTCCCATGCAAGATTGAGAGTATCTTGGCAATGTTTCAGTGAGGTCCCACTCACCATCTTCAGGCTGGTGCTTTCGGCTTCGTGCTTGTGCGAGCAAAGTGTGATCGAAGCTGCCATCTCCCTATATATACACTGGTGGGGAGGTTGATTGTGTTGTCATTTCTTGATTGGTTGATGGAGTTGATGTTTGCGGATTGGCTGGCTTTTTTGTAAGAACATGTGTGGCTGAGGTATTAGCTGTGTGTCTCTCAGCCTCCTGTGTTGTAACAACCTGGGTACGCAGACACACAGCCAATACCTCAGCCACACATGTTCTTACAAAAAAGCCAGCCAATCTGCAAACATCAACTCCATCCACCAATCAAGAAATGACAATGCAGCCAACCTCCCCATCAGTATATATAGGGAGACAGCAGCTCCAGTCATGCTTTGCTCGCACAAGCACGAAGCCAAAAGCACCAGCCTGAAAATGGTGAGTGGGACCTCGTTGAAATATTGCCAAGATATTCTCAAACTTACACGGGAAAAGGCCCGAACATGCCAAGACCTGCATATATACATATATATACATGCATATATAATTGTGTAATTCATACTATCCCACTCCTATGGCCCCTACCACTTACCCAGGAGAACATGTGTCATACTTCAGCATCTTTTACTTGTAAAGAATATTTGAAACAATTATAACATAATTACAAAACTTCTAAGAAAAATGCATAGTAAGAAGAGGAAAATTGATAGAATGAGGCCTGTCCAATTATACCTAGAAATTCAGTAGATGAAGTGAGAAAATGTGACTAAACTTTTATCAGTTGGGATTCTGTATCCCCTCCTATTTTAAGAATTTCCATCCTCAATCCTGCCCACCATGGATGGGACAAGAGAGCCTAAAGTCCACATCATTAATATAGGGGTGGAAAATTCAAGCTTTTGTTTAAAATAAGTAGGGGATGTGAAGTTTAAAGAACCAATAGAAATCTATTCCCTGTGTTCTAACTTGGTAATCATATGCCATAATTCTGAGGTAGAGTAATGGTAATGTATATGAGCACTGTATTTTGAGAATTTATTAACATGTTTTGATTTCTCATATTTCAAAAGTAAAATTCTTGGAGACTGTTCTTCCTCGTATTTGCTGAATAAAAGGGGTGGTGAATCTTTATAGAACCCCAAAATTCTAATTCTCTGTGTAAGACACACATTTCATTTCCTTCCCAGCATCCTGGACATCTCCAGATGGAATTGTCATTAAAAGGACTCTTGAAAAGTGTGGATTTGTTGAATATGCCACATAAAAATCTGAAGATTATGTTTATAAATTAGAAACAGAGGTGGTATTCAGCAGGTTCTGACCAGTTCTGCAGAACCGGTAGTGGACTACCATGTTCCACTTCTCCAGTAGTGGAAATTTTGAGTAGTTTGGAGAACCAGCAGATATCACCTCTGACTTGAGATTTTACAGTACCCTTCACCTGCCACGCCCACCAAGCCACGCCCACAGAACTGGTAGTAAAAAAAATTGAATCCCATCACAGATTAGAAAGTAATACCCATGCAAATGAGATAAATGGTCAAAGACTTTATTGAGTAAAATCTAATGTAGGAAAAATTCACAAACTAGGCAAGAAAACAACAAGGAAACATTCAATATAAGAGTATAAATATAGGATCCAATTTTTATTAGTACATTTACATGGAATACATTTTAAAAGGCATTGGACAGATGATGGCATAGATAACACTAAACCTGAATAAACCTTTTAGTATACCTTATTAGCAGCTTGGATGAAATCATTCTCAAGCTTATTTTAATAAAATATCATTCTGGTGTACATCTATTTACATCTGTTGTAGTTTCTTCAATTATTAGATAATGGAGTATTTATCTCTTGCAATTGACATGTTCTTGCATGTTACTGCTAAAGTCAGTGAGAACCTATTTTGTGTGGTGCTTTAGGCACCACACTAGAATCCATGAGACAGTGATGTCTAGTCCTTCTGTAGAAGCAAAATCACATGGGAAACTTTGAACCAGTTATTCACTTTCTCAGTCCTAGGAAGGAGGCAATGGAAAATTCCTTCTGAAAAACTTTATCAATAAAAATGCAGTGACTTCCCAGGTGGATGGAAGGAGTTAAGATTGACATAAAGGAACAAAATGTCAAAGTGTATAAGCAATGACCATTTAAGGGGAGAACAGCATAAAATCCTGTGGACTTTTGGAAAAGTTGAAGCTTTAACTAATCATATTGTGTGAAAGCATTGTAGAGGAAATCATTTTACACAGAAAGCACAGGGAAAAACAGGCCACATAGTTTAAACAACTCTCACTTAAACAAGCTTAAATAATTACACTTGTTTTTGACAATTATATTGCATCCTGATATGAACTTCACCAAAAATCAAGAGTATTTATTCTATGGCAACACAGAAGCTGCCAATTACACACATTTAGCATATTTAAAGTACAGCAGGATTTTTGCTGAGTAACTTCTTCAGTTCTACAATTCTTCTGGATTGAAATGTTGAATGTGCCTTCATCCAGTTATTGCATAGCTCCCTTTTAATATATTCCTATATTCAGAAAATTAAAAGAATAGGTAGGAAAATGCAAAATTGGGATGACCAGAATAGAAACAACATTCTCCACAGTTTAGGCAGGACATATTTGATATTCCTATTTCTCATACTATAGATGATAGGATTGAATAGAGGTGGAAGAAGAGGATACAGCACAGTCAACCAGAAATCTAAATAAAATGAGGCATTAGAGAGAGGTCTCCCATAGGCAATTAATGCACTTAATACTAACATAGACACTACAATAAGGTGGGAAAGACAAGTTCATAAGACTTTTTTTAAAAAATAAACTTGATTAATTTTACAATTAAAACAAAACGAACAACACACACACAAAAAACCACACAGAAAAAGACTGGTTAAAAACAATTTCAACATCAACAGTTTGTGGTTTCTTGTTTATGTCATTATTTTGTGCAGTATTTACAATTAATATTTAGTGCAAATACATATTTACTACAGCTATTTCTTATCTTTCTTTACCATTTATTATATAATCTGTCTCCGGTCTATCCATTCATACCAATAATTCCAAATTGTATAGTCTCTGATGATTCCTTATCTTTTAGGGCTGGGGTTAGTTTATCCATTTCTGCACAACTTGTTATCTTTTGAATTATCAGTTCCTCTGGTGGAATATAGGGCTGTTTCCAACACACCACAAAGGCCATTCTAGCCACCATCAATGTATGTAATATTATGTATTTAAATTTTTTTGGATATTTTCCCCTAAATATCCCTAGTAGGAAGAATTCTGGTTTAAGTTCAATCTGTTCATTCGTAATTTACTCCAGCCATTTTTAAATTCTCAGCCAGTATCTTTGGGGTCCTATACAGGACCACCATATGTAGTAGAATGCTCCATCTTTCTTTTTGCACTTCCATTTCAGGCTCATGTTGGGGGAAGGGTTTTTTTGCCTACTTGTTCAGAAGGGATTTTTAATATTGCCTTGAAGATCATAATGTAAGATATGATAATGAAAGTAAAACAACCCAGTCCCGCAATGTTACTGACTACAGATACTCCAAACTTAAGTAGATTAAATCCAGAGCAAGATAACTTTAACAACTGTGGAACATTACAGAAAAATTGGTTGACAACATTAAACCAAAAAGGTATAGAAAATGTGCCAGTGGTATGCAACATTCCATAGAGGAGGCCTGTAACCCACACCATAATTATTATTTCAGTACTGTATTTCCAATTCATCACCATCTCATAGTGCAGTGGATGGCAAATGGCACCATACCTATCATATGCCATGACTGTCAGGAGGGACAAATCAGAAGTTGTAAAGGAGATAAAGAGAAAGATTCAAGCAGTACAACCAAAGTAAGAGATTTGCCTGGTATCCATGAAAGAATTTATCATGGATTTGGGGACAATGACTGCAGCAATGCCTAAGTCCCGTAGAGCCAAATTCATTAAAAAGAAGTACATAGGGCTATGCAGTTGATGATCCAAAGCTACTGCAGAGAGGATGAAAAGATTTGCTGCTACAATTGCCAGATATAACACCAAGAACAAGAAAAAAAAAAAAAAGCTGTAGATGCCGATCTTTTGAGAATTCCACCATCAAAAAGTAAGAAATGTTTTGATTCCTCGTGTTTTAGGACAAAGATGCAGGGAATAACTGCAAGGAAACAGAGAAGGGAGAGGCAGTTAGTTAAAATTTGAAAAATGGCATTTTGACATGTGGTAAGAACAGTAAATAAAAAATATGTTTGAACCGAATGAGGAGGGAAACAGATAATGGAGAACATAAATGTAAGATGTGCATATTAGAGTATTAGAATACTCTCTTGTTCATTTCTATCCATTTGTAATCTACCTGTCCTAAATAACCAATCATCAACCTCATATTTTCCATTTCATATTTCCAGTTTGATTGTTTCATGTCTTGATCAAAAGGATTGCATAAGATTAAGAAAACCCTGGAAACCACCCCATAGAGGTGGTGAAGAGGTAAGAGACTGCCAGCAGGGTCAAGGAGAGTCGCATCTCTCCTCCACAGCTGGCCTTACTCCCTTTCCCGAAGGCAGTTGCAGCAGTGGTCAGAAATGGCCACCTCAAAGAAGAACATGACTGGAAAAGAATGTGCAGGAGGAAGATAAGAAGAGAACATTTTGGCTGACTGGGTAGAACTGGAAAAACAACAATGCAAGATACCCTGCAATTTGAATTATAAAGAACAACATTGTTCCCAAAGAAGACTTCAAAGCGGTGAATGAGAGAGGGAAGGGAAAGGACTTGTTTTTCTTTTCTTTTCTTCTCTATATTGACAACTAAGACATTTAAGCAAGAAACCAGACAAACAACTCACTCCTGGGATCCATCGGGCACATCTGGGTATTGGCCTCAAAGAATGGTTTGGAGTAGTCCTCCTCCTATAAACACTTCCTTTGATGGGAACCCTGATAGGTTAGCATTATTTTTAAGCCAAATTGTGAACCACCTAGAATTATATTCAAATTGTTATCCTTTTCAATGGACTATTATAGATGCGATAACAGGTGATGCTGCCGATTGGGCTGCAGAGTTGCATAGTGTGCATGCAAAGGAATTGATTGATGTTGGTTTGCTTTTGGATGCACTCAAAGTTCAATTTGAAGATAGGTTAAGGATACATCAGTATGAAGAAGCATTAATGTCACTGAAGCAGGATGGGAGGCCTGCTGTGGAGTATGTCAGAGAATTTTGGAAATTAGCAACTAAGTTGCACACCTGGCCAGAAAGACTATTGATTAGAGAATTCAGATCTGGTTTAGACAGAGGATTGAGGCAGGCTTGTCTTTATAGAGGGGTTCCCCAGAAACTGGGGGAATGGTATAAAATAGTTGTAGAGTTGGATGTGGGACTGAGGGAATTCCGTCCTACTTTTGGAGGGCCCAAAAGACAACCAATAGGAGCAGGTAGCACCACAGGGTAAAGTGGGGGAGAAGACTAAAAGGATTGGTAGGGGAATGGGGCTCATGAAGTGTTTCCGATGTCAAGGTCTGGGACACAGGGCAATGGAGTGTCCATCTATAGAAATGGATAATAGAAAACAGGTGGCTCACATTCCCAATGCCACAAATAGCAATTTACCAGGTGGTATTATGCCCCGTGGTATGAAACAAGGGACAGTTACATCTGAAAGATCTCAAGGGGTGTCACATAAAATGAACACGGAAGTAATGACAAATAGACGTGAGAGGAAAACACCCGATGGTAAACAATACCCAAGGTAGTCTCAGGGTTATACGATAGTGGAGATGACAGTCCAGATGAGGATCATTTGAGTAATCCTGTGCAACCATTTGTTACACCAGTAGTATTGGAAAATCTAACAAGCAAATTGAGGGGTCAGTATGGAACATTAATCGACACTGGATGTACTAGATGTTTAATTAGTAAAAATGTGGTTGATGAATTACAGTTAGCAGTGGAAGAACTGCCCAAACCTCTGTGTTTTGAACAAGTGGATGGTTCATTATTAGGTGCGAGTCCTGCTACAATAATGACAATCCCTATCAAACTAGAGATAGGGAGTCATTGGGAGTCATTACGATTTATTGTAGTACCACAAATGAGGGAGGCACTAATTTTAGGTCTAATATGGTTAGACAAATGGAAGCCCACGATATGGTGGGAAGACAGTTTTAGGAAGTTACAAATTGCAGTTGGCCCTATGTCCCCTCCATATGTAAATAATAGGGAAGTTGTAACAGCTATAGATGATTCTGAAGAACTATGTTATCCAGAGGAATATAAAGACCTACCAGATGTGTTTAGCAAAAAGGACCATGAAATATTACCACCACGCAGAACAACTGATTGCACAATTGATTTAATTCCTAGAGCAAAGTTTCCAAAACCACGAATGTATGCCATGACTCCAAAAGAGATGGAGGAAATAAGACAATGTATAGATAAAAATTTAGCGCATGGATTTATTCAACCCGGGAAATCACATATAGCTGCCCCTGTTTTATTTTGTGAAAAAAAAGATGATGGATTACATCTTTGTGTTGATTTCCACGGGCTCAACGTTATTTGCATAGACAATGTATATCCTTTATGACTGATCAATGATTTGTTAGCAACATTAGCGACTGGCAGGTATTTTTCAAAATTGAGCTTCCGAAAAGCCTACTATAGAGTTCGTATACGAGAGGGAAGTTTTCAGTTTAACATTATGCCATTTGGGTTGCAAGGGGAACCCGCTGTCTTCATGCAACTTATAAATGAAGTATTACAAGAACATTTATATCATGGCATTCTAGTATATTTAGATGATATTTTAATTTATACCAAAACAATGGAGGAACATGTGACCTTAATGAGGAAAGCTCTGAAAAAATTACTTCACATCAAATTATATGTGAAACTTTCAAAGTGCGAGTTTCACTGTATGTCGTTGGATTATTCGGGGTACAGAATATACAATAAAGGAATAAAAATGGATCCCAACAAAGTCAGAGCCATAGTTGATTGGAAAGAGCCAAAAATACGAAAGCAATTACAAAGATTTTTAGGATTTGTGAACTTTTACTGGCAGTTTATTCCTAAATTTGCACAAATTGCTTTACCATGAACAGAATTGTTAAAAAACTAAACATCAAGTGCCAAAACCCAGACCTAGCCAACCCATTGTATGGTCACAGCAGCATCAGCAAGCATTTGATGACCTCAAAGCTTTATTTGCTCAAGAGCCCATTTTAAAACATCCTGATACAACTAAAAGGTTTGTAGTTCAAGCTGATGCAAGTGATATGGCTGTGGGGCCTGTCCTCTTATAGTATAACATTGATGGACAATTACAGCCATGTGCATATACATCACGGAAATTTACGCAGAACACAGGCAGGCTATTTGGGAAAAGGAGGCTTTTGCCATAAAATGGGCACTTAGTACATGGAGACACCTATTAGAAGGGTTGGAAAAAAAATTTGAAGTTTGGATGGATCATAAAAATTTACATGCATTACAGAAACTGAGAAAACTATCCCATAAACAAGTAAGATGGGCTTTGTATTTTAAATGTTTTGATTTCCAGTTGCGATATGTTCCAGGAGGTAAAAACTTATGGTGGATGCACTATCTAGACTACCTCAATACAATGTCTCTAGAGATGAAGTTATTCAGCCCATGATCTCTGTAGGACCGTCAACCAAACAAATTCAGATGTTGACCATGAAAGAGATAACCAAAAAGGAATTAGAAGAGGCTACAAAAATGGATGTATGGATAAAAACAAATAATAGTGCCTGTTTACATAAAGATGGATTGTAATGGAGAGGGAATAAAATATATGTTTCATCAAATTGTAGGAAAAAAATATTATCCCAATGTCATGATGTAAGGCAGGCTGGACACTTTGGATTTTTAAAAACACTTCATTTGGTAAGGTGGCAGTTTGGTGGCCACATATGAGATCAGACATTGAACAGTACCTTAAAGAATGCCACATTTGCGCTAGTACAAAACCTCGAGTAGGAAAACCTTTATGACTATTACAAACTGTATCGGATCCAAACCAGCCGTGGCAAGATATAACCATGGATTTTATTGTGGAGTTGCCCAGCAGTAACGGATATACAGTAATCTGGACTATTATAGACTTGTTTTCAAAACAAGCTCACTTTATACCATGTAAAGGATTGCCTTTGGCAACAAAATTAGCCAACCTGTTTATAAAACATGTATATAGATTACATGGCACACCTAGGAGGATAATTTCAGATAGAGGTGTGCAATTCACAGCACGATTTTGGAGAGCGTTTATACGCCTTTTAGGATGCTCTCAAGGTCTTAGCTCTGCATACCATCCCAGCACCAATGGTGCTTCTGCAAGAGCTAATGTGATGATTGAAAGGTATTTGAGATCATATACATCTTATCAACAGCAAAAATGGGCTGATTTAGTTCCATTTGCTGAAGTAGCATATAATAATGCTATACATGAAAGCACAGGATATAGCCCATTCCAGGTAGTAAATGGGATAGAATTTGTGCCAATTCCTGATTTACAATGTGATGAACAACAACTCATAAATGTCCAAATGTGGTCGAAAAAAGTTCAGGATAGTTGGGATAAAGTAAAATAGACTCTCAATAAAACAGCACTAGAATATAAACATCAAGCAGACAAGAAAAGAAAACATTCAAACCTGGATATCATGTTTACCTATCAAATAAATATATAAAATTACATCTAAATAGTTAAAAATTGGGACCAAAATATATTGGACCTTTCCAAATTATGAAAGTGATAAACCCTGTAACTGTAAAACTTAAATTGCCACCACGGTTACATCGAATACATCCTGTATTTCATGCTAGTTTACTTAAGCTTGTAGAACATTGATATACCTTTGATATACTTGAGGAAACTGTAATAGCTAAAGATGTAACCCATGCTGAAATTGATAAAATTCTAGATTCGCGGATATGTAGAAGAGTGTTACAATACTTAGTGAAATGGAAAGGATATCCTGAAACAGAAGCAACCTGGATGAAAGTAGCAGATGTGTGTGCAAATAGACTGATAAGACAATTTCATACCAAATATCCTGATAAACCTGGACCACAAGTAGAGACATAATTAGTGATATAATGTATATTGTTTTATAGACTGGTTCTGGGTAGAGGGGGATGCATGTCGCGACTATGTTGCAACACATGCGTTTGCATCGAAGCCACAGCGATCTGAAGGATGGCATTCTTCTTCATCAGAATAAACTCTGTATCATAATAATATGCACGTTCTATGTAAAATGCTGTGAGGTGAAGCTCTATGCATTAACCACGATTCATGTAATTGAGTTCATACGTATAATTATGATTAAAAACAGTAATCATGGATAATAAGGGTAATCAGAGGTAATGAAGGGTAATGAGGGGGAATCATTATAAATATTGAATCCCAGGAAACTCCGGTTAGATCCAACTTGATTTTGTTTGCTTAGCTATTATCTTGGAGGAAGGAGGAAGGAATAAACAAAAAGCTTTTGTGTTACAAAATACTAAAGCGAAGAGTGTCTTATTTTCTCCCTGCATTTGTGCCAAAGAAAAGCTGAGACAAGGTCAGATTTTTCCTTCTTTCCTCTTTTCAGTCATGTAGTGATCAAAATGGTTGGCTAGGAGCAGAACAAAGTTGTTTGGGGTCTATTTTCATCAATGAATGATTACTCGGAATAATTTGACCCATCATAATGTGTCTGCACTCCTATAAGCTTGTGGTAGGGTTGGAAAATTAGAGAATTCCAATGTACAATGCTTTGTCATATTTTCCTTCTTTCATCTTTTCAGTTGTATTATCTCAAAAGCATTGGCTAGGAGAGAGAGGAGAGGAGCTGGCGTCGCGACGGTACGGTCTGTAATCGAGCTCCAAGATTGCAGCCAATATCTTCGCCCCTGGCCGGTCCAAACAGACCTAAACTGTCCCGTAGGGATGGGCATCGTGAAGGGCAAATCCTGTGGATCCCAGGGACACCGCAAAGTCCCTGGTTGATCCAGGAGAAGTCCTTTTTGGCGGCGGCGGAGAGGCAGCCCCAAAGCTGTGGAAGTCGGGACAGCTCCGGAAAGGAAGAGGCTGAAAGAGAAAGTCGGCTGGGTGAAAACCTTTTTTTATTAACATTTTGAGGCTTGAAAGGACACTCTGAGTATAAGAAGAAATCTGTGAGATTTTTGACAAAACTGAATAAGCGGCAACTTTTAAAGGGAGACGTCAAAGTGAGGTTTGGCTATTTTTTGCCTTACTTTTTTCTTTTTTGTTACCGGACTTTATTGGGACTTAGTAGATAACCGCACTGAATTTTCTCTTATATATATATATATATATTTGCTTTCTTATTCTCCTTCTTGATTTCTTAATTTTTTTTTTAGACTAGAGGCTCCCTTTGGTTATTTTTCTTTTTATATATACATGTATATATTTTATTTTATTTTTTAACCTCAATTACGTTTTCCTGGGAGGAGGGGGAAAGTGAGAATTAAGATACTTTGTAACACTGCCAACTAGAGGCTTGAAAATATTTTACTTGTAGTGGAGAGAACTGTGAAAGACTTCTTCTCGAGGACATTTCAACTTGATAAGATAGAGGGAAGAGCGCGGCAGAATATTATTACAGGTGTTCTTCTGGACTTCTATGAACAATTTAACACTTGAGGTTTGGCTTTGAAGCTTGTGGAGAAAAGAGTCATAATAAGAGCCTTGGACAATTAAACAAAGTGCAGTGTGTTTTTTTAATCTTCTTTTAGTTCTGCTACCCCTCCTTACCAGCTTTACTATAAACTTTTATTTCAACAATATTTTTATCTTTGCTTTTTATTTTAAAAAGAAAGCCTCAGAATTTTTCTCCTTTTTTTTTTCCTTTTTCCACTGGGATTTTTGCTTTTTCCATCTATGCTCCTGGATTATTTTGGTTTTCTTTTATTATTATTATTGAGATTTTCTAACTGGATTAAGGTGTGAAGAACCTGAAGAAATTTTTCTTTTTCTTTGTTCTTTTTATTATTATTATTATTGGGCTTTTTTCTTCTTTTTATTTTTATTCTTTATTGTGAATTATTTCATAATTGGATTAGGGTCCAGAAGAACCTGAAGAATCTTTTCCTATCTTTTTCTTTTTTCCTTTTACCATTGGGCTTTTTACTATTGGGCATTTTCATTTTGGATTATAATTGGCTACCATACGAATTGGATTAAAGTTTAAAAGAATTTGAAGGTCTTGAATCATTTAAAATGAGTAGGAAACTCATACCCTCTGGTGTCTCTACCTCTACTTCTGCCTCCCCACCATCTGGAGGACAATGTTTAATCCAGGCAATGTTAAAGCAAGACAAAGAATAAGAAAAAGTAACTTTACAGATCATTATGCAAGGAATCCAAGATCTTAAGATATTGAACAAAGAATAGAGAACACTGAACAAAGAACAGGGAAGACTGATGAAAAAGTGGAAAATATTCAACAAATGATGGTGAAGTATAATGAGAGATTCCAAAAAAATCAAAGAAGAAGGTAAACAAAGAGAGGAGAAGATTGGAAATATGGATAGCAGACTAACAGTGGTTGAACAAGATAAAAGTGGGATGCTGAAGTGGGAGATGGAGAGGTCAGAATTCTATCTCAGATTTCAAAACATAGAGGAAGAAAAAGGACAAAATTTGGCTGCGATAATGATAGAAATTCTGGCTGATGCTTTGGAAATAACAAAGATGATGGATGGAGTAGATGAGGTATACCAAGTTTTTACAAGATATGCAATGAGAAATAATTTACCAATAGAAGTTCACATTAGATTTACCAAAAAAATCCATCAAAACACAAATATTACAAGCGGTAAGAGAGAAGACGTTGAAATATAAATGCAAAGAAATTGTGGTTTTAAAACAAATACCCAGAAGAGTGAGAGAGATGAGAAGAGAATATCGATTCTTGACCAAAGTGCTATTGAAAAAGGAGGTGTATTATAGATGGCTGATTCCAGAAGGACTAATGTTTACATGGCAAGAACAGAGACACAGAATTGATTCAGTTGAGAAAGCAGAACCTTTCTACGCAGAATTTTTCGGAAGGAGAGAGGAAGAGGCAGAAAAAGAGGTCTCATTAATTGAATTCCAAGAGGAACAAATGGGGACTGAAAAAGAAGAAGGTGCAGTAGGTGGACAGGTGGATATCAAAGAACAACGTGAACCAAGATCTATGAGAGCTGTCAAACCTATCACACAATATAATCATGGAAGAGAAAAAACTGATTACAATGAATATAAATGGACTTAATTCAGCTGTTAAAAGAAGAATTTTTTTTCATAAATTAGGGAAATTAAAGTTTGACATAATTTGTTTACAAGAAGTACACATTAAAAAACAACATGAACAATCGTTAGTACAGCCAAAATTAGGGAAAATATGGTCAGAGGCTTATATTACACTTATTCCAAAAGAAGAGGCTGATCCATTGCAAATTAAGAACTACAGACCTATTTCTTTATTAAATGCAGACTATAAAATCTTTGCTTCAATTTTGGCAGAAAGGCTTAAAAGATATCTAAATAATTTTATTCATCCAGAGCAAAATGGATTTCTGCCAAAGAGACAAATTAGAGACAATATGAGAGTAATCCTGGATACTTTGGAATACTATGAGGCACATCCTGAAAAGCAAATGGCTTTGATATTCCTAGATGCTCAAAAGGCATTTGATAATGTGAACTGGAGATTTATGTTACTACTACTGGAACATATGGTTTTTGCCAGAAAATTTATTCAAGCAATAGAAGCCATTTATCATAAGCAAATGGCAAAGGTAATGATGGAGAAAGAACTTACAGACTTTATTTATATAAGAAAAGGCACAAGACAAGGATGTCTCCTATCTCCTTTGCTATTTGTATTGACTTTGGAAGTGTTGAATAGAAATATTAGAGAGGACAAAAGTATAAAAGGAATGAAAATTAAAAAGGAAGAATTCAAATTGCAAGCCTTTGCGGATGACTTAGCCTTTATTTTGGAAGATCTTTTAGAAACAGCTCCAAAGCTATTGGAAAAGATAGAGACATATGGCGAGGTGGCTGATCTGAAAATAAATAAAGATAAAACAAAGATCTTGACAAAGAACATGCTACTAAGACAAAGAGAAGAATTGGCAGATCTGTTGAAAATCCAAGTCAGAACAAAGTCAAGTATTTGGGGATATACTTGCCATCAAGATGTAGTACATTAAAAGAGAATAATTATATTAAACTTAAACAACAGATAGCCTTAGATTTGAAGAAATGGGAAAACTTATAATTGTCATTAATAGGGAGAATTTCAACAATCAAGATGAATATTTTACCCAGAATCTTATTTTTGTTTCAAACAATACCAATTAGGCTCGGAAAAGACTATTTTGAAGACTTAAATAAAATTATGCTGAAGTATATATGGCAAGGTAAGAAAGCGAGGATAAAGCTAAAGCTCTTGCAAGATGCTAGAATCAGAGGAGGTTTTGGCCTGCCTAATTGGGAGTTGTACTACTAAGCTGAAAATTTGATGTGGGTCAAGGAATGGATAACACTAAGAAAGACCAGATTGTTGACACTAGAAGGTCATGATTTGCTGTTGGGTTGGCACGCTTTTTTATGGTATAAGGGAACTAAAACACAGGGTTACTTTAGAAGACATTACATACGGGAGTCTTTGTGGTTAAACTGGGAGAAGATAAAAAGACAATGTTATTTGAAAATTCCAGCTTGGTTATCAACTATTGAAGCATTTTCCTATCCTATAATCTATAAGAAGGAACAAACAGTTAGATATGGGGAATTATTGGATGAAAAGGGTGAACTTAAATCGATACAAAATCTAGAGGAACAAGGTATAAAGATGAATTGGTTTTCATATGTGCAAATACACTCAAGATATGATGAAGATTCTAAAACAGAGGGATTTTATGATAAACAGACTGATCTAGATAAGGTTTTGACAGGTACTGATGAAAAGGTGATTAAAAAATTATATGGTTATTTACTGGGAATTAAGCTAGAGGAAGAACAAGTTAAAGAAACTATGATTGCTTGGGGGAAGAATTTTGGATATGGGATTGATTTAGAGAAATGGCAAAAACTATGGTCGCAAAATTATAAAATGACAATGTCAACAGCTTATAAAGAAAATCTGTATCAGATGTTTTACAGGTGGCACTTTCCCCCAACAAGGATAGCAAGAATGTTCAAGGATAAATCTGAAAAATGCTGGAAATGTCATCAGATGCCTGGCTCATATTACCATATGTGGTGGACTTGTGAGGATGCTAGAAAATATTGGACTAAAATCTGCATGTGGTTGGAAAAAATGACAAAGAAACACATTGATTTGAAACCGGAGGTTTTTTTATTGGGACTTACAAGATGCATACAGTAAAGACTTGAAATATCTAATTGTAAATGTATTAACAGCGGCTAGGATTGTATTTGCTAAAAATTGGAAAAATGAGAAAATACCATTGCAGGAAGAAATTATTAAGAAAATATTGGAATGTGCTGAGATGAGTAGATTGACATTTGAAATTGGAGAGCAAGAGGATAAACAATTCTAAAAAATTTGGGACCTTTTCTATCAATGGTTGGATGATAAAATAAAATAATAGAATATTTAGAATGTTAGATAATAAGGAATATCTTTGTTTTTTTCTTTTTCTTTTGTTATTTGATATCATATCTATAAAGTGTTTTTAGGATAGATTTGGTATGACTATATGATTTGTTATAGAATAAACTACCTAAATTATAGTTATCTCATAAAGTATGAATGAATAAAACCATAGTCAAATGATTTTCTAATAATGATATGAGGATATATAAATTTCGATTGATAATACGAGTTATTACGTAATGTAACTGTAATTGGGACTACGAAATGAATGCACAAAACTGATGAACCAACTGACACACTTCTTGTATATATGTATATATTTTTATGTTTTGTTTGTTTTGTTTGTTTTTAAAAAACCAATAAAATTGTTTTCAAAAAAAAAAGCATTGGCTAGGAGTAGAAAAAAGTTGGTTCTGGTCTATTTTCATCAATCAAAAATTACTCAGAATAATTGGGCCCGTGATAATGTGTCTTCACTCCTACAGTTTTGGAGAATTGTAGAATTCCAATGTATGGGTGCATTGTAATTCTAGAAGAAAAACAATGCATATCTACCCAATAAATATAAAAATTATTTGCTGTATTTCTTACTTGGAAATCTTAATAGTAGCCATTTCCTCTTTGTATAATTTCTCTCTGTATGTGTTTACATAAGTGATGGCAATGCTTGTATCTGAATTTCCCTACCGGATAGGGAAAACAGTAGCATAAATAGCTTTCAAACTAATATATAAATACAAGATTATTAAACACATGTTTAATAGCATATTATCAAATAGAAAACAGTTACAATATAACTGCTATTTTGATATTCACTTGGTGATCAACACATAATTATATCACTGTTAAATACATTTAATCAAAGCAACTGAAATATTAGCAGAATAAATTATTTTATTTTTATTTATTTATTTTTATTTTATTTTTGATTTGTCAATCGCTTACAAGATAATAGCTATAAGTATAAAATAATTATGAATACATGAAATGGATACATAAAAGAAAAATAAAAAGAAATAATAGGACAGGGATGGTAGGCATTAATTAATTAATTAATTAATATTAATTGATTCATATTAAAATATGAATCTTTTTATCCAACAATCAGAAGGAAATGAAAACTCAGCTTGAAAAGATACTATCCCAAAACAATACAAAACAATAATGTTTGTAGTAGAGTTTGGACAGAAAATGAGACGCAACCTGTTGCATCTTTGAACTCTGACATCTCAGCATTTTTTTTTCAACAGTGTTAAATGTTATGTAAGCACATATTCAACAGTGATACTTAACTTGTTTAAAGGAGATAAATTCAGTTAGATAAAGTTTTGGAGGTGGCATTTTTATATGTGGTAAGAATAGAAAACATAAAAAATGTAAATTATGGATTGAATGAACTGAAGATCAGAGCATGAAAAACAGACATGTAGGATGGGGATATCAGAGCACACAGTTTCCCATTTTTACCCATTTCTCCCAAAGGACCAGACACCAAACTCACATTTTCCTCTTCTTTCCTATTTTAAATGTTATGTCCATTTACATAGTGATAAAAATGGTTGGCTAGGAGTAGAACAAAGCTGGTTTAAGTCTATTTTCATCAGTGAAAAATTACTCAGAATAATTGGACCTATCATAATGTGTCTGCACTCCTGCAGGATTGTAATTGGGTTGGAAAATGGAATAATTGCAATGTATGGTGCTTCTAGAAGAAAGGCAATGTAAATCTAGCCAATAAATATAAAAATAATTTGCTATATCTCTTCCTTGGAAATTTTGAGAGCAGACATTTCCTCTTTATATAATTTCTCTCTGTATGTGTATTTATGTAAGTGACAGTGTTTTTTTTCCAATTTCCCTACTAGATATTAGACTAAAATAATATAATAAAAAGCCTTTAAAGCAATACATAAATGCAGGATTATTAAACTTGTATTTAATAGAATATTGTTAAATAGGAAATTATAAAACTTAAATTACAACATAACTACTATTTTGATACTCACCTAGTGATAAACATAACATTACACTGCAGCTTAATACATGTAATCAAAGGACCTCAAATATTAGCAGACTAAAAAGTTGCTTTATCCAACAATGAGATGGAAATGAAAACTTATTTTGAAAAGACAGTATGCTTTATCTATTACAAACCAATAATGTTTGTAGTAGAAGTTAGACAGAAAATGAGACACAACCTATTGCACCTTTGAGCTCTGATCTCTCAGCATTTGTTTTCAACAATGTCAAATGCCATGTTAGCACATATTCAACAATAATAATTAACTTGTTTAGAAATAAAGAAATAAAAACAAATTTTACCATGTATTTCTTTTTTTCATATACTGGTAGATTATGAGATTACTTTGTCATTCCTAATTCAGCTGTTAGGGATCAGTTTATGCATGAAGGTTTGGTCCAAATTTCTGCAAATTATAATTGTTTTTTATTCTTTATAATTATCATGTGGAAAAGATACCAGTGTTGAATATGTAGGTAATTCATATTTAAAGTCTACACAGAATCTGTCAAATCTCTCTTAAAGTCAATGCTGTCCCACTAATTTTCATGTAGTGAAACATCTATCTGCAAACATAGAGATTTCTATTCTGAATGCTTATTAATCTTGTTTTATTTCCCTCCAGAGACTTTTACATCAAAAGAAATTGATTTCTGTGTCCTTATTAATACAGTTAGCAAATATAAATAAAACTGACTTCTCTGAGCCCATTAGTATAATTGACCATCAAGTGCACAATAGCTTCCTCCTGAACCAGTTATCCTATCAGAATAATAATATCTTAGATTATTAACAGAATGGGGGCTGCAGTGAAAATTGTGAGAGGTGAAAAACAATCAAATGAGAAGGCCTCCCTGTCAAATATTTCATCATTTGTAATTCTCTTTGAACTCCAGTTTTTTTAAAAAAATCTCATCTTCTATCCTGTATGCCACATGTAGGGGAAGACCTTGACCATAAGGACCCATCTCAGCTATCTTCACACGAAAGCACGACTCCTGAAACAATCATAATTCAAAAGGAACTTTTGCTGAAAGAAAAGATATTAGAGAAGTCAGGCAGACTCTGAAGATTCCTGTGTGAAGCATTAAGCTAATTTCAGCTTAAGCACAGTTATATGCCATAACTGTGAGGTAGGGCAATAGCAATGCAAATGAACATTGTAGTTTGAGGAATTTAATGACATATTTTGATTTCTATATTTAAAAGGTCTAAAATTTACAGTCCAGTCTGAGCTAACCTGCTTGTTTTTCTATCTTACTTGCTAAATATCCTGGGGGTGGGGTCTTTACATAACTCCAAAGCTCTTGGTTTCTTTGTAAGTCTCAGATTTTCAGTTTCCACACCAGAGTCCTGGATATTTCAAGAATGTCTATTAGAAAGATTAGAAAGATTCATTTGACTATGCTAGACACAAATCTGAATACAATATTCATGAATTAGAAATTAATATTCACACAAATTAGGTAAATATTAAAATACTTTATTCAATAAACAGGGCAACATAATAACTATAACTGCAAAATATAATAAGGACAAGAAATATCAAGGTAAGAAAACAAGAAAGATACATTCAATGCAGGAATATAAATATAGAAGAAAATGTCATATTACTTTAGCTGAAAGCCCCTCACTCTCAAAAAAAGGTACTGATATTATCTAGGCAATTCCAATATGCATATGCCACCTTCCTGAAATATTGTTATATTAAAATAAAGTATTTGTCCTTAAATATATCTTTATTTCATTTACCAGGATGGTGGCATAGATAACACAAAACCTGGCTAAGCCTTTTAATATACAATATTAGCAACTGTTATGAAGTAGTTCTCAAGCAAATTTTAATAAAATATCATTCTGGAGTACAACTATTTATACTCGTTTCTTCAGCTATTACAAAATGAAGCATATCTTATCTTTTCCAATTGACATATTGCATGTTACTGTAAACTTACATGAAGGTCTAATATAGTTATGAAATTGATTTTTTCTTTTTCATATTGCTGTGGTTACAAAAGAGTTGTGGAAGATAGTATCAGTTCACCCATCATGCCCATCATGCCAAGTATTTGCTTTTTCCAAAGCACTTCTAAAGGAAAAGCTAAAATGAGTAAGAACCTGTTTGGTGTAGTGCTTAAGGCACCACACTAGAAACCAGATCACGGTGATATTTAGTTCTGCTGTAGGAACGAAGCCAAATGGGTAACTTGGGCCAATCACTAACTTTCACAGCCCTAGGAAGGAGGCAATGGCAAATCCCTTATCTTATGAAAATCTTTGGCAAGAAAATGCACTGTTTTTTCCAGGCAGTTGGAAGGAATTAAGACTGACATTATGAAACTAAACATCAAACTTAAGGAGAGAAGTCTTGGAAAAGTTGATACCTTAAGTAGTCATATTATGTGCAAGCATTGTAAGGGAAGCCATTTTATTCCAAAAGAACATGGAAAAATAGGCCATGTAGTTTAAATATTTGTATGATTACACTTGTTTTGCACAATTGTACTACATCCTGGTACTCAGTTCCAAAAATCAAGAGACTGCCAATCAACTACATTTAAAGTGTACAAACAACAGTTAAGGATGCAAAATATTTTCTGAGTAACTTCTTCAGTTCTGCAATTCTTCTGGATTTAAAGGTTGGATGTGCATGCATCCCAACTATGTTTATTTTTTAACTTATTCCTGTATTCAGACATTTAAAAGAATAGCTACAAAAATGAAAAATTGTGATGACCAGAATAGGAGCAATATTAAAAGGTTTTTTTTCAGAATCTCCACAGTTTAGACAGGGCATATTTAATATTCCTATTTCTCATGCTATAAATGATGGGATTGAACAGAGATGGAAGAAGAGAATACAGAACAGTCAATCCAAAATCCAAATAAGATGGGGTATCAGAGGGAGATCTCGTATAGCCAAAGCTTCCAGTTACCATTAACATAGCTACTACAATAAGGTGGGGAAGACAAGTAGATAAAGCTTTTTGCCTTCCTTTTTCAGAAGGGATTCTTAACACTGCCTTGAAGATCACTGCATAAGATACAACTATAAAAGTCAAACAACCTAGTCCAGCAATGATGCCAATCACAAGAAATCCAACCTCAAGTAGATTTAATCCAGAGCAGGATAGTTTTAGCAATTGTGGAACTTCACAAAAGAATTGATTGATCACATTAGAACAAAAAAGGATGGAAAAGGTTCCAGTAGTATGCAACGTTCCATACAGAAGACCAGCAAACCACACTACAATTGTTATTTCAATGCAGGCTTTCCAATTCATCACTATCTCATAGTGCAATAGATGGCAAATGGCAACATACCGATCATATGCCATAACTGTCAGGAGGGAGAAATCAGAAGCTCCAAAGAAGAGAAAGAGAAAGATTTGAGCAGCACAACCAGAATAAGGGAGAAATCAGAAGCTCCAAAGAAGAGAAAGAGAAAGATTTGAGCAGCACAACCAGAATAAGAGATGTGTCTGGTGTCCACATGAGAGAGTTTATCATGGATTTAGGGACAATGACTGAAACAATGCCAATGTCCTGCAGAGCTAAATTCATTAGAAAGAAGTACATAGGGCTGTGCAGTTGATGATCAAAAGCTACTGCAGAGATGATGAGAAGATTTGCTACTACAGTTGCCAGATATAACACAAAAAACAAGAAAAAAATGTAAAAACTGTATATGCTGACTTTTTGAGAATTCCAGCAGTAAAAAGTAAGAAATGGTTTGATTATTCATGTTTCATTTACGACAAAGCTCCAGGGTATAACTGTAAGAAAAAAGAGAAGGGAATGATAGTTAGATAAAAGCTGGAAAATGGCATTTTGATATGCAGTGAGAATAACATACAAAACAAAGTGTACAGCATGAACGGAAGGTAAAGAGAAACAGACCACGAAAAGAATAAATGTAAGATCAGCACATTAAAATAGAAGAGTTCTACATTAATTTCTGTCCACTTTAATCCGTACATTTTAAACAACCACCAGCCTTACATTTTCTCTTCTTTCCTACTCCCAGTTAGGTTATTTCGATTAAAAGGATTGCCTACAATTAGGAAAGCCCTGTTGAAGTCTACTTTCAGCCATAGAAGATTACTGGGAATGTTTGGACCAGTTACAATCCCTGGCAACTTTGTGATTGTTGAAAAATGGTGGATGAGCTTGCTATGTGTGGTGTTTGTGCATCTAGACAAAAAACAATGTAAATCTAGCAAATAAATATAATATAAGTTACTGTATCTTTTACTTGGAAATATTCGGAGTAGATCTTGCCCCCTGTGTTTTCTCTCTCTTTCTCTCTCTGTCTCTGTATTTTATGTGACAGAAGATGGAAGTGTTCTTCTCAGTTGCCTTTGCATCTACTTGACAAAAGAAAAAACAATTAAATAGTATAATAAGCTCTAATCTAAATACATAAATCTAAATCTAATACATAAATACTAGAATCCTAAGCATGCATCGAATGACATATAATTAAACAGAAGAAAAACAAAACTTTACTTACAACATAACTTTCACTTGACATTCACTGGGTGATATTATACATAATAGACACACTGGAAAATATTTTTAATATAGAAGTCCAATACTGACAAAATGAACAAATAAATAAACCCCCTTTTTCAACAATCAGAGGAAAGTTTGAAAAAGCAGTCTTCCATTAAGTACAAATCTCTATTCCCTCCAGGAGTGTTTGGCCACAAAATGAGATGCACCTATTACAACTATGAATTCTGACACATCAGTATTTCTTTCAGCAATATGAATACACATTTTCAATAATAATACTTTAATGCTTAGAAAAAAACACAAATATTATCATTTCTTTTATTCATATCGAGGGAGATTTGAAATTACTTTGCTGATGCTAATTTTCCTACAGATGATCTAATTTTTGGATAGTGAAAAAGCTATCTGCAGGTGAGAGATCTTCTTCTGAATGTTTATTATCTGTTATTTTTTCCTCAAGAATCTTAAACACCAAAATAAACTGACTTTTGTGTGCTTCGTAAGATAATTAGCAAATAAAAATGACTTCTCTGTGCTTATTAACATAATTAGCTATTAATAACTCTATAGCTATCCCCAGAGCTCCAGTACCAGTTTTCTCATTGTTGGAAGAAATGTCCATCTGGGTTCAGTTCCAAATGAGAAGAAAGAAACGGGAAACATGGAGAGTGTTTGGAAGGATGGTTTTAATGGTAGAGAAGACCACATTGAGGTCCTCACACATGAGTGAGAGAGGGAGTGAGATTTATAACCTCTGTTGGGCTTTGAACTTGCTTCCTGTTCCTGTGGCAATAAAGGTATTCTGATTGGTTGTCAGACTCCTATGGAGCCATGCAGGGGTAGCTTGGTTGAATCTTTTTGGTTGATGCAATGAAGGGCAATTAAATGGCTCTGCCTGGAGGAGGTAGATCTTTGTTATGTAGAATAGATTGGCCCAGGTCTTAATGGCCGTTAACAAAGGTGTATGGCAGGGGCTGAGGTTCTGCCTCTCTTTTAGGGAAAATATTCTGTCCTTTTAATATTTCCCAAAATGTTTCATTTTTCTAGGAGAGGGTGGGTTTTAACTTCCTACATCATAATATAACAATATCTCAGAATGATGTTAACAGAATTGGGGTTGCAGTAGTTCCAGCAATCCAAACTGTGAGAGGTGAAACATGAATCAGGTGAGAAGATCTCCCTGAACCATGTTTCATCACTTGGGATTCTCTTTCACTTCTAGGTTTTAAGAAATCCCATCCTCTCTAAGAGAACAGCTGATTAGTTAGTTAGTTAAGCCCAGTTAAGCGCAGATCATTAACACAAAAGTGAAAAATAAAGGGGAAGAGGAAGAAAAGAACTACAGGAAACCCATTGACACCTAATAGATTGCAATAAAACCATAGAACTGTAGAATTGGTGTTAGGAGTGCAAGCACACAAGTTGATAGTTCACTGTTGTATTCCAAGCCACACTCCCTTCTAGGGTCCATTTGGCTGCTTGAGTACGCTGCAAATACAGACCTAAAACATGGCTCATAGAATGAAGTACAATGTAAGCCCATGGAGAGCTATAAAATAGCTAAAAGAGAAAAATAGAATAAGCAATACAGCAAATCCATAGAAATCAATAACAAAACTCACAGAAGAAGCACAGCAAATAAAATTTAGAAAGAGAATTTAGATAGATACATGTTTTAAAAATCAGTGTGGATATTCTCAGTTTTGTCACTTAATAATTTTTATTTTTCTGCAATAAATTGTTTCCTGGAATAAGTAATATTCTCTCCTGTGGTCTATACACTTCCCCAAAAGAATCCATTAAGCCCATATGGTAAAGCATTAAGAAACAGATTTCATACTTTTTTCATATTTCAGTAATTTTTACTCAAGTAAAAAACATTTGCAAAGATTACAAAGTAATCATAAACATTTTAAGGGGCATACAGAGTAAGATACGATAAGAAGATCCCTAGACACAGATTTTAGAATGGCTGACTCTTTCCCTGTAGCTGACAGTTCTGAAACTTTGACTAAGGTGAATGGAAAAACAGCTAGAAAATGAAGAAACTCTTAACATCCCAGTGGAAAGGAATGGCTTGTATTGGGAGGTATAAGGAACATAATGTTGGAAGAATAATGTTTGGTTCATTGCTTCCAGCCATGATGATGAGATCAGTGCAATGAACAAAATGAGGTGGTTTGATGATTATCTGGTTTTCTGGGTACTGGACGGAGTACTATTCTTGAGGAAAGGTGGGTATCTCTATCTCTATCTCTGTCTCCGTCTCCGTCTCCGTCTCCGTCTCCGTCTCCATCTCCATCCACCCACCCACCCACCTATCTATCTATCTATCTATCTATCTATCTATCTAGCACATTGACAACATCAATATATACTATTACGATGCAGACACCATTCCTGTTACATATGCATTTAAAAAATCCATTTTTTAAAGCTATAATTTCAACTAAACTTGAGGAATTGTTTTCCTGACTGGCCTATTTCAAAAAGCTAACATCTCTACAAATTCAGAATAAAATTCTATATTACAGCATGGGTTTTAATAATAATTGCATTTTTTTATTATTATTATTATTATTATTATTTATTTTTATTTTATTTGTCAATTGTTTACAAGATAATAAGTATAAGTGTATACATAGTTATGAATACATGAAATGGGTAAATATAAGAAAAATAAAAGAAAAATAAAAGAAACAATAGGGCAGGGACGGTAGGCACGTTGATGCGCTTATGCACGCCCCCTACAGACCTCTTAGGAAAGGGGTGAGGTCAATAGTAGACAGTCTAAGGTTAAAGTTTTTGGGGTTTGGGGAAGAAACTACAGAGTCGGGTAGAGTATTCCAGACATTGACCACTCTGTTGCTGAAGTCGTATTTCCTGCAATCAAGCTTGGTGCGGTTAACCTTGAGTTTGTATCTGTTGTGTGCTCTTGTGTTGTTATGGTTGAAGCTGAAGTATTCATTGACAGGTAGGACATTGCAATGTATGATTTTATATACCATGCTTAAATCAGACCGAAGACGGCGTAATTCAAGGTTTTCTAGTTCTAGAATTTCAAGTCTGGTGGCATAAGGTATTCTACAACGAGTAGAGGAGTGGAGAACTCTTCTTGTGAAATATTTCTGGACTTTCTCAATTGTGCTAATATCAGATACATAATGTGGGTTCCAGACTGATGAGCTGTATTCGAGTATTGGTCTAGCAAATGTTTTGTATGCTCTAGTTAGTAGTGTGATATTACCAGAGAAAAAGCTACATAAGATTAGGTTAACAACTCTTTTTTTTTTTTTAATAATTTTTTTTTATTTTTTAATAACAAAATAAACATAAACATACATAACAAAATAAACATAAACATACCACAAAAAACATAAAAAGATCCTTCTTCATAAATTTACATACAGTGCATCGATTGGTTTACCACTTTTTTTTGTGCATCCATTTCCTAGTCACCAGTATAATTATATTACATAATAGCTCATATTATCAATCAACAATTGTATAACCTAATATCATCACTAAAAAAAAAATAAAAAATCATTTTTAATTTTGTTAATTCATATTTTAACGAGATAACTATAGTTTGCTTAATTTATTTTGCAATAAATCATAAGATCATACCAAATCTACCTTAATAATGTTTTATAAAGATAATATTAAGAAAAAAAATTTTTTTTTATGCTAAATCTGAATATTCTATCATTATGTTTTATTATCTAACCATTGATAAAAAAGATCCCAAACTTCATAAAATTGTTTATCTTCTTGTTCTCTGATTTCAAATGTCAATTTGCTCATTTCAGCACAATCCAATATTTTCTTAATAATTTCTTCTTCTGATGGAATTTTCTCACTCTTCCAGTTCTTAGCAAATACAATCCTAGCCGCTGTTAATATATTTACAATCAGATACTTCAAATTTTTATTATATATATCCGGTAAGATTCCCAATAAAAAAATCTCTGGTTTCAAGTCTATATGTGTCTTTGTCATTTTTTCCAACCATATGCGTATTTTAGTCCAATATTTTCTAGCGTCCTCACAAGTCCACCACATATGGTAGTATGAGCCAGGTATCTGATGACATTTCCAACATTTTTCAGATTTGTTCTTAAACATTCTTGCAATTCTTGTCGGGGGAAAATGCCACCTGTAAAACATCTTATACAAGTTTTCTTTATAAGCTGTTGACATTGTCATTTTATAATTTTGAGACCACAATTTTTCCCAATTCTCCAAATCAATCCCATATCCAAAATTCTTCCCCCAAACAATCATCGTTTCTTTAACTTGTTCCTCCTCTAATAAAATTTCCAACAAATAAGTGTATAATTTTTTAATCATTTTTTCATCAGTACCTGTCAAGATCCTGTCTAGATCAGTCAATTTATCATAAAATCCCTCCACTTTAGAATCTATAAGATACCTTGAATGTATTTGCGCATATGAAAACCAATTCATCTTTATGCCTTGTTCTTCTAGTTTTTGCATTGTTTTAAGTTCACTCTTTTCATCCAATATTTCCCCATATCTAACTGTTTGTTCCTTCTCATATATAGGATACGAAAAAGCTTCAATAGTTGATAACCAGACTGGGATTTTCAAATAACATTTTCTCTTAATTTTCTCCCAATTCAACCATAAAGACTCCCTTATATAATGCCTTCTAAAATAGCCCTGTGATTTGGTTCCCTTATACCACAGAAAAGCATGCCATCCCAGTAATAAATCATGCCCCTCTAGAGTCAACAATCTAGTCTTTCTTAATGTTATCCAATCCTTAACCCACATTAAATTTGCAGCTTGGTAATACAACTCCCAATTCGGGAGGCCAAAACCTCCTCTAATTCTAGCATCTTGCAGGAGTTTTAATTTTATTCTGGCTTTCTTACCTTGCCATATGAACTTCAACACAATTTTATTTAATTCTTCAAAGTAATCTTTACCAAGCCTGATTGGTAAGGTTTGGAATAAATATAAAATTCTGGGTAAAATATTCATCTTGATTGTTGATATTCTACCTATCAATGACAATTGTAGATTTTCCCATTTTTTCAAATCAGATGCTATCTGTTGTTTAAGTTTGATATAGTTATTCTCTTTCAATGTAGTACATCTTGACGTCAAATATATCCCCAAATATTTGACCTTATTCGTAACTTGAATTTTCGATAAATCTGCCAGTTCATCTCTTTGTTTTAATAACATATTCTTTGTCAAGATCTTTGTTTTATCTTTGTTTATTTTCAAACCGGCCATCTCACCATAAATCTCTATCTTTTCCAGTAGCCTTAAAGCTGTTCCTAGAGGATCTTCCAAAATAAAAACCAAATCATCCGCAAAGGCTTGTAATTTAAATTCCTCCTTCTTAATTTTCATTCCTTTTATATTTGGATCCTCTCTAATGTTTCTATTCAGCACTTCCAAAGTCAATACAAATAACAAAGGTGCCTTTTCTTATATTAATAGAATCTGTAAAATCTCCCTCTATCATCACTCTCGCCGTTTGTTTGTCATATATGGCTTCTATTGCTTGAATAAATTTTCTAGCAAAGCCCATCTGTTCCAATAACAAAAACATGAATCTCCAATTCACATTATCAAATGCTTTTTGGGCATCTAAAAATACCAAAGCCATTTGTTTTTCAGGGTGTGCCTCGTAATATTCCAAAGTGTCCAGAATTACCCTCATATTATCCCTAATTTGTCTCCTTGGCAGGAATCCATTCTGGTCAGGATGAATAAAGTTATTTAGATATCTTTTGAGCCTTTCTGCCAAGATGGAAGCAAAGATTTTGTAATCTGCATTCAGTAAAGAAATAGGTCTATAGTTCTTAATTTGTGATGGATCAGCCCCTTCTTTTGGAATAAGTGTGATATAAGCTTCTGACCATGTTTTAGGTATTTTCTTATTTAACATGACTTCATTCATAACTTCTAACAATGGAATGCTCAACGATTCTTGTAATGTTTTATAAAATTCTGCCGGGAGCCCATCTGGGCCTGGTGCTTTTCCATTATTCTGCCTATTAAGTGCTTCCGTTAGTTCCATCATTGTTATGGTACTTTCTAACATTTTTTCAGTCTCTTCAGGTATCTTGGGTAGGTTAGCATTTTGTAGATAAAGCTTAATTCTTTCCTCATCAAAATCCTCCTGTTTATATAATTGTCCATAAAAGTCTTGGATAATTATCTTTTTCTCCTTGTTACCATAACAAATTTGACCTTTATCATCTATTAACTGTACTATTCTCCTAGATTCTTTCTCCTTTCTCAATTTGTATGCTAGCCACCTACCTGGTTTATTTGCATCTTCAAAATAGTTCTGTTTGGCACTTCTAATTTTTTGTGCCAACTCCTCTTTCTCCGCCTGACCCATCTTATGTTTAATTATATCCATTTTGAATTTAATATCTTTTTTCTGTGGCATATTCTGCAATTCTTTTTCCAATTTTTTATAATCATCTTCTAAAGCTTTAATAGTTTGCCTCTTCCTAATATTTTTTTTCTTTGTATAGTCCATTATTAATCCTCTCGCATATGCCTTCATTGTATCCCAAACATTCTGCATTGAAGTATCTTCTTTTTTATTTTTAATGAAAAAGAAGGCCAATTCTTTGTCCATCCATTGTGTAAAGTCTTTTTCCTTTAAGATAGCGTTATTTAATGTCCATCTAGATCTTCTGCTTTGTCCTTTCCATTTAATTGTCATAGGGTTATGGTCTGCCCATATACCCGTTTCTATATTTATTTCTTGAATGTTAGATATTAGTTCTGATGAGGTCCAAATCATATCTATTCTGGACCATGATAAATGTCTATTTGAATAAAAAGTATATTGCTGCGTTTTACCATTTCTTTCTCTCCATATATCTTTTAAATTTAATTCATCTACCATTTTAAAAAAGGATTTAGGGAGAGTCTTTCTATTTTGTTTTAATGCTGTCGCTGTATAGTCCAATTTATTATCTACAATTCCATTAAGATCTCCCATCATAATTATATTGACATGGTCCAGTCCAATTAATTTCATATGTAACTTTTTATAAAATTCTTCTTGTTTATCGTTCGGAGCATAGATTGCAACAAGTAATATTTTTATATTGTTATCCACTATTTCAACCATTAATACTCTTCCATCTTCATCAGTATAAACCAATTTTGCTACAATAGTTTCTTTAATATACAGGACCACTCCTCTTTTCTTACAGTTAGTCAAGGAAGTAAAAATTTTCCCCAGTTTTGGTCTTACCAATAATCGTTGATGTTGTTTTTTAATATGTACTTCTTGTAGGCAAATTATCTCAAATTTTAACTTCTCTAATTTATGAAAGATTTTTCTTCTTTTAATAGCTGAATTCAATCCATTTATATTCATAGAAATCAATTTTTTTTCCTCCATGGTTATGTTTTATATTTAGGTCTAACAGTTCTTGTGGATCTTACTTCACATTGTTCTTTGGTCTCCATTTGTCCACCTACCGCACCTTCTTCCTTCCCCGATCTCATCTGGTCTTCTTGAGGCTCAATTGCAAAGGTTTCTTTTTCTGTCTCTATTTCTCTTCTTCCAAAAAATTTGTTGTGGAATATTTCTGCTTTCTCAATTGAGTCGATTCTGTGTCTCTGTTCTTGCCATATAAACATTAATCCTTCTGGGATCAACCATCTATAATTCACGTCTTTTTCCAATAATTTTTTGGTCAAAAATCGATATTCTCTTCTCATCTCTCTCACTCTTCTGGGGACTTGTTTTAAAACCATAATCTCTTTACCTTTATATTTCAGCCCCTTATCTCTTGCGACTTGTAATATTTGTGTTTTAATAGTCTTCTTAGTAAATCTGACATGAATCTCCCTTGGTAGCTTATTCCTCATTGCATATCTTGTAAAAACACGATATATCTCATCTACTCCGTCCATCATCTTTTCCTCTGTTATCTCCAAGGCTCCAGCCAGAATTTCTATCATTACAGCCACCAAATCCTGTCCTTTTTCTTCCTCAATATTTTGAAATCTGAGATAAAATTCTGACCTATCCATCTCCCACTTCAACATCCCATTTATATCTTGTTGCACCGTTGTTAATTTGCTAACAATATTTCCAATTGTCTCATCTCTTTGTTTATCTTTCTCCTCGATTTTTTGGAGTCTCTCCTCCTGTTTTGCCATCATCTGTTGAAAGTTTTCAATTTTTTCATCAGTCTTTGCAATTCTTTGTTCAATACTCTCTGTTCTTTGGTCAATGCTTATTTTGAGTTCTTGTATTCCTTGTATAATCGTTGCTAGATCCATTTGTACTTTATCTTGCTTCGCCATTATTGATAGTCGTCCTCCAGTTGATGGAGAAGCAGGAGCAGAAGTTGAACTGCCAGAAGGTAAAGTTTTCTTACTCATTTGAATAACTCAAGATCTTTAAGCTCCTTTAATCCAATCAGTAGGGTAGCCAATTATAATCCAATTGGGAAGAAGAAAAACATTTTAAAAAAAGCCAATAAAAAATAAAGAGTCCAGGATTAAAAAGAGAGGGAGAAAAAGAAGATTAAAAAGAAAAAAAAAGAAGGAGATTCTTCAGGTTCTTCTAGACCTTAATCCTATTGTAAGATGACCAATTATGATTCAAAAATAAAAATTAAGAATAGTAAAAAAAAAAAAAAAAGAGAGTAAGACCCAATAATATTAAAAAAACAATGATCAAAAAAAAAAAAGGAAAAAGAAAGAATTCTTCAGGTTCTTCACACCCTAGTCCAATTGTAGAATCTCAAAAAATAAAAAAAATAACCATAAAAATAAATAAAAAATGAAAATGAAAAATAGAAAAGGCAAAAATCCCAATAAACAAAAGGAAAAAGAAAAGCTATTCTGAGGCTTTCCCTTTAAAAAAAAAAAGTAAGTTTAAAAATTAAAAATAAAGTCAAAAAAAAAAAGAAAAAGAAAATAGAATATACAAATATTACAAAATACTATGGGATTGAGGAGGAGGGATGAAACAGCTAAAGAAAGATAAAAAAAAGAACACACTGCATCTTATTTAGTTATCCAAGGCTCTTATTATGGCTTCTCCACAAATTCCAAAGCCAAACTTCAAGCACTCAATAATAGAAGTTTCAAAGAACACCTGTTAAAACATTCTCCGGTGTTCTTCCCTCTATCTAATCAAGTTCCAGTGTCCTTGAGAAAGAATTCCTTCACAGCTTTTTCAACTTTCAATAAAGTATTTTCAGGCCTCTAGTTGGCAGTGTTACAAAGTTTCTTTAGTCCACTCCCCCTTCTTTCCCCAAAAAACCTAGGAAAAAGAGGGAAATATACATGTATATATATATATTTAAAAGAAAAAAAAATTACTAAAGGGAGCCTCTATTCTCAAAAGGGAGAAAAAAGAAAGAAAAATTAGATAAATATAAAAGGAAAAACCAGTCTAGTTACAGTTACTAGATCAGAATAGAAGTTCAATGAAAACAAAAGTAAAAGTAAAAAGCCAAGCCTCAATTTGACATTCTCTCTAAGAAATCGCCGCTAAATCAGTTCCATCAGTTTTTGTCCTAAGTCTTACAGGATTCTTCTCATTTTAGAGTGTCCTTGAATTCCCCAAAAAAAAAAAAATTCTCACCAGCCGATGCACGTTCTCTCTCTTCCGGAGCTGCCACAGCTTCAGCAGCCAAGGGGGCTGCCTCTCCGCCGATGGTAAAAGGGCTTCTTCTGGATCAGCCAGGGACTTTGCGATGTCCCTGGGATCAGCAGAACGCGCCCTTTACAATCATCGTCTCTACGGGACGATTTAGATCCATAGGACCGACCAGGGACGAAGATATCAGCTGCAATCTCAGAGCCCCAAGATTGCAGCTGTATCGCAGCAACGTGGCTCCGCCTTCTCCGGTTAACAACTCTTAATGCCTTTTTGGCTATGTAGTTGCAGTGGGCCCTAGCACTTAGATCATTAGAGGTGAGTATTCCAAGGTCCTTTACAGAGCTTGGATCATCATCAAGATCTTGACTATTCATTTCATCACAAGGTGTCATTATCAAATCCACAATGTCATTTTCTCCAGTATCCTATTCCCCCACCCCCCAAGTAATGGCTAATAATGTAAATTCTGGTTTAAAAATGTGGCTGGCAAGATATGATATATGAAAGCCACTAGAATGATTTTCCAGATAGACTTTCCTTTCTTCACAGCTATAGCAATAGCAATAGTACTTAGACTTAGATATTGCTTTACAATGCTTTACACCCCTCTCTAAGCAGTTTACAGAGTCAGCATATTGTCCCCAACATTTTAGGTCCTCATTTTACCCACCTGGGAAGGATGGATGGCTGAGTCAACCTTGAGCCTGGTGAGATTTGAACTGCCAAATTGCAGGCAGCTGGCAGACAGCAGAAGTAGCCTGCAGTCCTGAATTCTAACCACTACACCAGACTCTGGTGGCTTCACAGACTCTGGAAACTCTGTGGAAGCCTTAGAAAATAGCTATATTGAACTTTAATGTTGGCTTTTTAAAAATAAGCAAACAAACTCGGAGGCTGACTTTGTTTCTGAACTGGCCTCTCCACATGTCATCCTTAGTGAAGCATGGATAGATACTGCAGAGATGATGAGATTGGCTGTTACAGTTGTCAGATATAACACAAAGAAGAAGAAAAAATGCAAAAGCTGCAGATGCCTTTTTAGAAAAGAAATTCCAGGAGCAAAAAGTAAGACACTTTAGTTTGATTCTCCATGTGTCATTTAGCATACAATAAAATGTAATAAGATACAAAATGCCAAAATACTTTAAAAAGGACAAAATAATTATAAAAAACCCATAACAAAAAAGGCATTAAAAAGAAACAGTATACTTAAAAAAGAAAAAGAAAAAAGACTAACATTAATAGTCCTTGAAGGTGATTAAGAAAAGAAAGGCACAACTTACTGTCCATTTGAAAGGTAAATGCCAAAACAGTGGCTTCTACTCATTGCAGCTCCCCCCACACCCACAGCTTTTGGCATGCAAATAGCTTCAGAGTCAAACTCCAGAAGCCATTTTCTGGATTTCAGCTGGATTTGGAGGGTTCCAACATGGGACATTATATATATGTATATATGATCATGCGATATTGGAATTCAACATTATGCAAGTACAAGCAATAGAACAAAGTCAAACTAGGGTCTTGGATTTTAAAAGAACTAATTTTAATAAACTTAGAGAGAGCTTAGGAAGGAGAATCCTGAAGGGGAAAACAACCCAAGTAGCTTGGGAAATTTTCAGAAATGAGGTGATAAAAGCCCAGAATAGAAGAATACCAATGAAGAAGAAAACTAACATCTCTCAAAAGAAACCAGCATGGCTGCATAAAGAACTCTCTAATAAATTGAAAGACAAAAAAGATAAGTATAAAAAGTTGAAAGAGAGCCACATAACTAAGGCAGAATATCAGTAAATAGCCTGAGCCTGAAAAGATGAAGTGAGAAAAGCTAAGGCTCATAATGAACAAAGGCTTGTGATAAAAGTAAAGAACAGCAACAGAAAATAGCTTCTTTCAACATATTAAAAACAAGAAAAAAGTCAAGGAAACAATTGGTCCTTTGGTGGGAGAAAGTGGCAAGAAGGTGACAAGCAAGAGGGAGAAAGTACACCTACTTAACTAATTTTTTGCACCAGTCTTATAGGTCTTTACACAAAGGGGAAAAAACAGTCCAACCTATCAAAAACAGCACCGCAAAAAACAGATTAGGAACACATATTAAAATCGGGAACAAAATGATAACTGATCACCTGTCCATTTCAGATCAGCTTACATCACCAGGACCAGATGGATTACATTCCAAGGTTCTGAAGAAACTGGCTGATCTGATTTCAAAATCATTGAACTGTATCCTTGAGCACTGGTGAACTGCCAGAGGACTGGAAAAGAGTAATGTAGTTTCCATCTTCAAAAAAGGAAAAAAAATAATAGACTCAGGAAACTAAAAACCTATCACGCTGACCTCAATACCAGGGAAGATTATGGAAAGGATAATCAAGCAGTGAGTCAGAGAATGCCTAGAAGCAAACAAAGTAATAACCAAAAGTCAATATGGGTTTGTCAAAAACAAATCATGCCAGGTTAACCTTATTGCATTTTTTGACAAAGAGGCAAAATTAGCGGACCAGAGGAATGCTGTCTTGGACTTCATTTACTTTACAACTTAATTTACTTGGGCTTCAATAAGGCATTTGATAAGGTAGGCTATAACCTACTATTTTATAAAATAGAAAAATGTGGGTTAAACAGCATCACCACCAGATGGATTCGTAACTGGATTCACATTCAATGTATTCAATTGAACTGCATCTACATGGAGGGAAATATGTATCCCAAGGCTCTGTTTTAGGCCAGGTATTCTTCAACATCTTCATCAATAATTTGGATGAAAGGATAGGTGTGGAACTCATCAAATTTGCAGATGACACCAAGCTAGTAGGAATAGACAATGCTCCAGAAGATAGGCTTAAGATACAGAAGGATCTTGATAGACTTGAACATTGGGCACTATCTAACAAAATGATATTCAATGGTGAAAAAAGTAAGGTTCTACATTTAGGCAAGAAAAACAAAATGCACAGGTACAGTATATGTGGTACCTCACTCAATAGTAGTAACTGTGAGAGGGATCTTGGAGTCCTAGTGGGCAATCATTTAAATATGAGCCAGCAGTATGTTGCAGCTGCCAAAAAAGCCAACACAGTTCCAGGCTGCATAAACAGAGGGATAGAATCAAGATAATGTAAAGCGTTATCATCACTTTACAATGCCTTGGTAAGGCCACACTTGGAATACTACATCCAGTTTTGGTCTCTACAGTGCAAAAAAGATGTTGAGATTTTAGAACAGGGGTATCAAACTCAATTTCATTAAATGAAGCATCAGGGTTGTATTTGACCTTGAAGGGCTGGGATGGGTGTGGGCAGCATGACCTTTGTCAGGGGATTGCCTGTGGCGGTCCGAGTGCTCTGCCATTGAAAACAGGCCCCTGAATGCCATTTTTGGCTGGGACGGTCTCCTACAATCCTTTGCCAGTGAAAATGGAGGTCAGAAGGATGTGTGAGGCCTACAGGCCAGATCTAAGCACCCTGTGGGTCAGATCTGGCTGCCAGGCCTTGAATTTTCTATTCTAGAAAGAGTGCAGAGAAGAGCAACAAAGATGATTAGTGGACTGAAGGCTAAAACATATAAAGAACAGTTGCTGGAACTGGGCATGTCTAGTTTGCTGAAAAGAAGGTCTCGGGGTGACATGATAGTAGTGTCCCAATATCTCAGAGGCTGCCACAAAGATGTGGCAATCAAACCAGTGGTGGTATTCTACTGATTTGGCCAATCTGGGCCAAAGTAAAAAATGCTACTGGTTCAGTGGAACTGGTAGTAAAAAAATTGCTACAGGTTTGGCCGAATGGGTAGTAAAAAATGCTACCGGTTCAACCGAACTGGTATTTCTGATGATCAGCTAGGTGATGATCAATTGTGCCACGTGATTTAGATTAGCTAGAAAGTAGGAAATTCTTTCTTTCTAGCTAATCTAAATCATACAGCACAGCTGATCTCCCCCTCCACTGTTGTACTTACTTTCAAAGTGCTTCTTTTTTCAGCACCTAGGAGGATGCTGAAAAAGAAAGGAAGGAAGGAAGGAAGGAAGGAAGGAAGGAAGGAAGGAAGGAAGGAAGGAAGGAAGGAAGGAGGG